>WNWU01000011.1:29586697-29631346 GCA_012654045.1 Ptyas mucosa | reverse complement strand
TTGGTTTGGTTTGGTTTGGTTTGGTTTGGTTTGGTTTGGTTTGGTTTTGTTTAATACATTTGAAGAATATATGGGAAAATATCATATATGGTGTAAATTTCCCCAGTGAAACATTATTTTTAAAAATAGTTTTAACCTAACTACTTAGTTTAAGTATTGCTATTTCTAACAGTAATATATTTAAATTCAGTTTATTCATCTAAAATACATCATTAAGTATTATCAATAGTAGATAAGGTATTGATTCCTGGACATTATTGAAACTGCAGAAAAACTGATGTTGGCATTGTTATGATAAGTACTATCGAAGTGCTTTAAGTATATGCTCAACAAGAAGTCCAGAAAAATGTTTAATTGGTAAACCAAATCACATTTATGAGTTGAAAAGAGGAGATAGACAGAGAAAGAAGTCTATTGTCAGGCAGAATTACAAGAAAGAAGAAATTCAGACAAAATAAGTGTCTTTTAACCCGAGAAGGGGCCTTCTTAAGGCACAATATCCTTACACCTCTGTGAAATAGATATGGGATTGAAGGAGGCCCAGAAAAGAAATCCGGAAGAATCCAGAATTTAAAGTCAAACACAAGTCTATAAGTAGCTAAACCTTTACTTCAAAAAAAAAAAAAACATTTTAGCAGAATTTAGTAATGACTAAATTTTCCAGACCTTGTTAAGAATGTCACTACTATTAGTTGACAAAAATGAACCATACATACAGCTGAATATATTCAAGACTGATCAAAGCCAATGTCACTGATATGAAAAACTGAATGACAACACATGGTATGAAACAGAATGCTGCAGAGGTCAACTCCAAGGTTGCAGCTACATTCCAATTGAATTGAAATTATTTTCTAAATCTATCAAAACTGGCATAAACATCTGCCAATCAGATACATTGTTTTGGGTCAGGGAGCAAATTAGGGCACTAAAGTAATAAGGGGTTAAACCTTATTGTACCACTGCCCACACGGAGCCTGTAGTTGAGGCATCTATAATCTCCGTTAGTCTTATAAATGTACATTTCTTCACATCCTACAAATTTTGTTTTCCAGCACAGTCATGGTTCTCCCACATCTCTGTTCCTTGGGGTTCTATTTGGATGGTAATTGTGCTGTTACCCCCTGGACTTCAAAGGGAACAGACACTATTTGTATAATGGATTCTTCCTCCTTGCATCCCCCATTCCACCCAACATCTGCTGTAGAATGTTGAAGGATCCTTGGGTAGATCCCAAATCCATGATTGATACAAAGGGTGGAGAATTCTTGCTGCATACACAATAGAATATAGATAGTCCTTGAACTTATGACCAGTTGCTTTATGACTGTGTGAAATTATGATGGGCCCAGAACAGGCACTTTATTGCCTGTAAAACACTTCCGTGTGTCATAAAATGTCATATCACCCTCCCCACAGTCATGTGACCGCATTTCAGCTACTGTGAGAAAAAATATTTTCTTTTCCCTATGGAATGGAGCAGAGCGGAATGGAGCGGAATAGAACAGAGCGGAACGGAACAGAAGAGAACAGAGGAGAACAGAAGAGAAGAGAATAACAGAGTTGGAAAGGACCTTGGAGGTCTTCTAGTCCAATACCCTGCTTAGGCAGGAAACCCTATACCATTTCAGACAAATGGTTATCCAATCTCTTCTTAAAACCTTCCAGTGTTGGAGCACTTCTGGAGGCAAGTTGTTCCACTGATTAATTGTTCTAACTTTCAGGAAATTTCTCTTTAGTTCTAGGTTGCTTCTCTCCTTGATTAGTTTCCACCCGTTGCTTCTTGTCCTCAGGTGCTTTGGAGAATAACTTGACTACCTCTTCTTTATGGCAATTATTCCTATTCTTTATTTTCTGATTTTTAACCACTTAGCAATAAAGGTGGTCCTCATTTAACAACCGTTCGCTCAGCAACCATTCAAACTTGCAATGGTGCAGAACAAGTGGTACTTATGACAGTCCTCAAAGTTCTAGCCATCACTAGGACACATCCACATAGTGATTATATCATTGTGATCCAGGTGCTCAGCAAAAGGGGTGCCTTTCTGAACATACCAATGTCCGGTAGTCACATTCTCACAATTTGTGACCTTCCCCACTGGCTTTCCAGAAAATCAATGGGGAAGATAGCAGGAAGTCAGAATTTGCAATCACATGAAGTCCTCGCTTAAACAATGGAAACCAGGAATTCCTGTACGGCTGTTGCTATGCGGCATAGTCACTGAATATTGCACTTTACATCAGCATAACTTGATGACAGAAATTCCAGGCCCGATTATCACTGTTAAGCAAGAAGTAAGAGTACACAAAAGAACAGCCTATTCCTTGATCACAAAGTTTATTTAAGCATCTTTTATGAATAACTTCAGTAATAAATTTTAGAAAGTGTAAGTATAGGTCAACCTTCATTTCTATTTCAGTTGACAATCTCAAAAAAGAAACCAACCACCCTCTAGAATGTGAAGAGAGTTAACCTTTGCAGAATCCATGTTGATTTTCTTTCATCAAGACTTATTCCTCTATTCTGCCTGATAAAAGCTATCTTACTCCTTTGTGGCAGAGGAGTGGGTGTCAGATACAGCACAAAAGAGGAGGGTCAGAAAGACAACAGGTGTCTTCCCCCCCCTCACTTTTACCTATGTTCCAAACCACAATTGATTCAACTTCTAACAGATTATCTTTGAGCAACTATGGCTCTCAACAACAACAAAATGTCTACCACCTTATCTAACTAACATATTCAATTTAAAGATTTATTCTAAGGAAGTACACTCGGTTCAAGGAATTTCATCAAAAACTCCTAAAGTAGCATAGAAAAAAGAAAATGAAAGTAATGCAACTCCTATTATGTAAGCAAGTTGGGCAGGTTACTTACTTAGTGTTTTCCAGGGTCTTATGCATTTTCTTCACCATCTTGTCGATGGCAGCTTGTCGCTTACCCTCGGGAAGAAGGTCAATTTTGTTCAAAACTACTATCATCTTTTGGCAGGCAATCTGTCCAATCACCAAGCACTCTGCTGACTGAGTCTGCATTCCTTTTGTTATATCTATCACAAGCATCATCAAGTCAATAATCTGAGCACCTGAAAGAAAGGAACAAATTTGTAGGAATCAAAACACCATTAACATGTAATTGTGAATGCAGTAGTGAATGTTTCTTATGTTTTTTATTTTTTCTTATTATTTTTTTTCTTATTATTTTTTTCTTATTTCTTATATTTTTATTTAGAAAAAGATGGTTTGGAAAACACTGTATAGGTAACGATTCAAGGTGTTTGGACATTCAGAACTGAATGGAACTTTCCAAAATTAGGACAAAAAATAATCAAAATAAAAAGGCAAAAGGCAAAGGCAAAACTCTAAAAGTCAAGATTCTAAATTTGACATAAAGGTCTAGTCTGCAAAGGAAACATCAAAAATGCAAGCTTTTGAAAAATACCTTATTACATATCAGAATCTATTTTTCTATGTTAATTTTATTAAAACATTTTAATTCATATGGACATATTAGAATTACTGATCAGATTTAGCAGACCATGGATGTAAATATTTTCATAACTTATGCAAGAAACTTATGCTACTCTGTTCCAAACTCATGTTGTTCCTTTGCTCCTTAGCATGCTATAATTAATTAGGAAGTCTTCAATTAACAATAGCTTATTATTTTATCCACAATGGAAAATTATGAACAGATTCAAAATAGACCATAATCTTCAATCAATCTGAAACTCAGAAACAGTTAGAAACAATGGTAAATTCAAAAGTTCCTGTCATGAGAGCTTTATGAGTTCATTGGGCAAAATCCAACACATAGCACATCAAACATCCAAACTATGATAAATCCAAACTATTGGATTGTGTCCAAAGTATGATAAATCCAGCTTGGTATTTGGCCTCATGTGAGAACTCTGAGTTGATTTGTTTGATGACCCATTTGTTATTTTTCTTGACTATCAACAGTCTTGATTCTCTTCATGTCATGATCCAGATTCATACTCTGAAGAAGCTGCCCCAGTTGAACCAGCGGAATGTCAGCCTCAGAGGATAGCAAGCCAGGAGTTTATCTGGAAGCTATCAGGAATCTATCAATCTATCAAGGGAAATATATCATCTCCCAAAGTGCAAAGATCAAAGACATGACAGAGAGGCTTGGCGCAGGTGGTGCAGTGGTTAGAATGCAGTATTGCAGGCTAACTCACTGTTCACTGCCAGGAGTTCAATTCTGACTGACTCAAGGTTGATTCAGCCTTCCATCCTTCTGAAGTTGGTAAAATGAAGACCCTGATTGTTGGGGACAATATGCTGACTCTGTCAACTGCTTAGAGAGGGCTGTAAAAGCACTATGAAGTGGTATATAAGTCTAAGTGCTATCACTATTATCCAACTAATCAAGGCCACTGATTATTATATCTTTCTCCTCTTTCATGTTGGGATGAACAGTACTGCAAAAAACAGCCTGGGGAAAAAATCAAATGTCTAGGGTTAGGATTAAGGCAAAAGACTTAAGAGCACGGGTGGGGTTTTCATCCATACGTCTTATGCAGGGTCAATATCCAATGAAGTAATGGAGGATTTCAGAGGTAAATTTCTGGTTCAAGAGATGGTGCTGTCAAGAAAAAAATTGTATTTGTAGACCATCGTCTACACTATCTCCATTTTGCCCTTTGCCAAGAGACCAGTGGTGGGTTGCCCCCGGTTCGCACTAGTTCTATAGAACCGGTAGTAAAATTGGCTAGAGGCTCCGCCCACCGACCCCGACATCATGAAAATGCTTCTGTGCATGTGCAGAAGCTTCTGCACTTGCGCAGAAGAGTGTGCGCGTGAGCAATGCTTGCGCGCGGCCCCCTGCAAACCGGTAGTAACGGGTAAGTAGAACCCACCCCTGCAAGAGATGGGCTCCACCTCACAAGGACTGGGAAGAATGTGTTTGGAAGACATTTCACTTGGGTCTATTTCTCTGACAAGCTGAGGGACAAAAAGGACAAGTATAAAAATATCTTCAAATAACCCCAAACTTCAAGACACAGTCAGAAAAAGCTAAGGCTCATAATTCAAAATCAAATGAGTTAACAATATCAAAAACAATATTAATCAAAAAGCATCCAGTTTAATAGACTGAAATATTCCTTCCACATACCAAACAGAAAAACAATTTTTCATTCAACAGTTATTCAGAGAATAGAAATAACTTCTCTTCTTCAACATGGTCCCATGTTTCTGCATCTGCACCAATGTGAGATTCATTGGCCTGGTATATCTCCATAAGCTGGAGAGTGGATAGCCACTTTGTGACTGTACATATTCACAAAATTGGATGGCTGTATCATTACGATATTATGCTTGAAGATAATGAGGTGTGGGATAACTTGGCTTTGAACATAAGCAGGGGAACGGAATGCACAAATGACTTGCACTTCATTCTCTATGCTTCTTTGTTATGTCTGAAATGTAATCTGTGCTTTTCCCTCCACACTTAGATGTGCAAGCTCCTGCAGAAAAGGAGCCTGCACATCTCAGATATCCAAGGCAATCTAAAGAAGCACAGAGACTATGAAATATAAAGCATATGGGCTTCCTGTACTTCTCCCACGCTACTAGAAGAAATTCAAAATTAGTTTTAATAAAAACTACTAAATCCATATTTCAGCCCATCAATTTATTTGGCTGAAAGAACTGATTCATTTGGCAATTAGTAGTGTGTAGAAATTTCTTAAGACATACTTTTATGATTTTTTTTTTCTTCAGAACATTTAAGAAAAGTGCAAAATCTGATTCCAATTTACATATTAAATTGGGAAGGATTAATTAGTTCATATTAAAACACTAATCAAATCAAGAGCCTTGGATAGTACAGTGGTCTAAAGCACCCTGTTATTAACACCAGCTGCCTGCAATTATTGCAGGTTCGAATCACACCAAGGCTCAAGGTTGACTCAGCCTTCCATCCTTTCTAAGGTAAGTAAATTGAGGACCTGGTTTGTGGGGGCAATAAGCTGACTTTGTATAAATATACAAAAGTATGAAGGCTATTGCTTAGCGCATTGTAAGCCGCCCTGAGTCTCTGGAGAAGGGCGGCATATAAATCATTTTTTTTTAATGGCCTATCTAGGTCCACAACGTAATAAACGTAATAAACACAAAGATTCTGACTTCTGACATTGTACTTCATAAGCACTTCCTGATATTCGTGCTATATGTGGTTACTTAAATCAACCTGTGGATCCTGCACTTCCCCAGGCACTCCAGAAGAGTTAGCCACTCTGTTTGCTCTTAATTTTCTTCAATTTTTTAAATGTTTTCTGACATTCATTTTAACCCAACTGTTAACTGAAACTTATCCCAAACTGAAGCAAAAATAAAAGACAAAATTTGTAACTTAAGGCAAGCAGATTGAACTGTTATGCATTTCCAGAATGGAGCTGAATTCTTAGAACAAGGAACAGAAATTAATTGATTCCACGACTGTCTTCTTAGCATGTAATACCTGTTGATGTTTTGTCTTGAAGGGCAGGAGATCCTGGGTTGAATAAGAACGAGGATTTTTTTTATATTCCTTAAAGCAAGAAAGCAGTTGTTTCTTGGCGGCATGGCATATGCTATCAAGCCAAGGATGGTTAAAAGAAGATTCCTGTTAACACCAAGCGGACTAGTAAAGAGAATTGGCTGAAAGAGGTGAACAAGTTGAGGATTCCAAAGGCACTGATAAGGGCAGACTCATCCATAACAAACTTAGCCTCATTTATTTAATTGTCATTCTTCTACGTTCTGGCTTAGTTAAGGACAAACAGGAAGATACTATTATTAACAACAGGGTTAACATTTGGCAATCTGTGGGTATCAAAGACAGCAGAGCTGAGCAAAGGAGTTACCCTTCCAAAATGGAAAACTGATTGGGATTTCAAATCCTTTTAAAATGAAAAGGATTTCATTTTATGCAACACGTGTGGTATATAGATTGCCTAAAAGGCAGTAAAATTCATTAAATGCCAGGCATGCTTGAGAGTCATTCAACCATGCACAAATCTATTTGCCGGTGGCAGCAATGGGAAAACTGCCCCAAAGAAAGTTACAATTGCTCTTCTATAGACCCAGTGACTGGAATTGAGGCCAAAGATAAATGAAAAGAAACCTGATTTAATTGCAAGGAACAGGTCAGCTTTGATGAACTAACTTCTTTGAGTACTTACACACTTCCATCAATAATTAGACCTTTATTGGCTTATAATTTACTGTTCTTTTGCCCTAAGGGATGTCACTTCACTAGATTGTCTATTTGAACATGAGCTTCAATAAAGGCAGGGGAACACTGTGTGCTTTTGTGCAGAGACTTCCAAATCATTTTTTAATAAATCTAAATTATTTTTAGGGACGCTAATTGCTCAAACATTGAAATAACAGTTTCAGTTACGGCAAACATTGTTTTGCCGTAAGTTTGGTTGTGCCATCTTATACTGGCAGTTTTTCCCAGTCCTTGCCCTCTGCAATCATGTTATTTTCTTTAGAAGAAACTGGAGAGTGAAAAAAATGCACTGAAGTTTTATTTGTTTGTTAGTTTATGTGTTATGTATTTATTTGTTTATTTATTATTTTATACACAGGCCACCTCACCATCGATTGGGGTGGGGGGAGCAGCAAAGAATCTAACAAATGTATTAATTCCTCACCAAGGGATGCAGAAAGGTCCAGTAATTGCTGTTTTTCTATTTCAGTTTGTAAATCCCATTCAAGAGCCTTGAATTTGGCAGATGGGAATCGGGAAACTGTTAATTACTGTTTCTTTCTGCAGAAAAAGCTCATCAATATGCAGCTATTTAGCTGTCTTGGAAGAGTGCTGTGAGCTAGGTCTGGTTCCATGATGCTTCTTCCTTTTCCCCCATTTCCCCAAATGAGAAGCCTCTTTTCTTTCCTTCTTGCTGCCTGACTTTTGTCTTTTCCTCCCAGGGAGTTGCTAATGCATAAGAAAAGCCACTGAATTAATTTGATGGGTCTTGACCCATTCTAAACCGAAGGGCACCTCCCAAAAGACATCCTATCCCATCAGACAGTTATCACACACCCCATTGTAGAACTTGCATCCTCTCGGCAAACATCTGTTCAGGAAGAACAAGGCAAAATCTGACAGGCAAAATCAACCTGCTTCCACTAGCCAGATTCCAACAGCTAGGCTACACTCATGTGCTCACATACACTGCCCTGTTTGCACCCATTCCATCCCAAACAGTGATCCGGACTTTCAGGAGAACTAAAGACAGCTCCACAGGTAGCAGAACCGATGACCGTGGCAGAAAGAGGAGCCGGTGAATGAAGCAATTCCCTGAATTCCTCTCCTCCGTATAAGGGAGGGGTCTTGGGGTTGATTCCCCAAGCGGCTCCCCATGATGAGACCATAAAATGGGCATTGTACGTACCTGATACGCCCCTTTTCTATCCGCTGCCACGGCAGTCAGAATTGAGTAGAAGACTGGGCGCTGGCCAATAGGACCGAGTCTACTGGAAGCTTAAGCTCCGCCTCCTCCTGTTTGGCTCCAATTTTGAGGTGAAGGTTTCCAGCAGACTGACGTGTCTATAGAAATAACAGAAGAGAAGTGAGAGGAACCCCCTCCCCAACAAAACCCTGGATACTGACCAGGGTGGGGCTGATAGAGAAGGGGCATATCAGGTAAGTACAACGCCCATTCCCCTACCTGGCTGTCACGGCAATCAGAATTGGGACATAGCAAAGCCACATGTCCTACAGGGAGGGATCAGGTCGGACCCTTTGTAGAACCCTCCTTCCAAAGGCGGCATCCGCAGAAGCGTAGGCATCCAACCGGTAATGCCGGATAAAGGGTGTCACCGAGGACCAAGTTGCCGCCTTGCAGATTTCTTCCCATGGAGCTTGGGTAGCCCATGCTGCGGACGTGGCAGCACTTCTGGTGGAATGTGCCATGATGTGTCGAGGAACAGGTAAGGACTGAACCTCGTAAGCAGTGGAGATAGTATCCCTCAGCCATCGACCAACGGTGGTAGAGGTGACCTTTGATCCCATAGATGACGGCTGGAAAGGGATGAAGAGGGCTTCTGTTCATCGAAAAGACGAAGTCTGGGACAAATATATCTTCAGAGCCCTGCGGACATCAAGGGCATGTCAGAGTTTTTCCAACTGATGACGAGGAGAAGGACAAAAATTTGGGAGTACGAGTTCTTGTGCCCTGTGGAAAGTGGAGTTGATTTTTGGAATGAATGCTGGGTCCAAACGGAGCACCAACCTGTCTTTGTGGAATACGCAGAGATCGAAGTGCACTGAGAGGGAGGCGAGTTCCGATATACGACGGGCAGATGTAATTGCCACCAGAAAGGAGACTTTGAAGGACAGGAACTTCAGGTTGATCTCACGGAGAGGCTCAAAGGGCGGCTTGGTAAGGGCTGTAAGGACCTTATTAAGGTGTCACGTAGGGAACCTGTGAATGACCGGGGGACGTAGGTTGGTGGCGCCCTTCAAAAAATTCTGGATAAGAGGGTCCTTGGAGAGAGGAACAGCAGATCCGAACTGCAGGACGGAGGACAATGCAGCAATCTGATGGCAGAGGGTATTAGGTGAGAGTCTGGAAGAGAACCCCTCCTGCAAAAAATCCAACAGCTGAACCACAGAAACAGACGAAGAATCGAGACAGTGTCTGGAGCACCAGCGGACAAAGAACTTCCACGTAGAATCATAAATACGGGTCATGGAAGGTCTACGGGCCGTCAAGATGATGGAGATTGCCGCTGGTGAAACCTTGGAAGCGGTCAAGCAGAGCCGCTCAACCTCCAGGCGGTCAGCTGGTAGGACTGCAGGTCTGGGTGGACGAGACTGCCTTGTTGCAATATGATCTGATTGTCCGGAATGCACCACGGAGGGGCTACAGATAGTGCCACGAGATCCGCAAACCAAGGCCTGTGGGGCCAGTAAGGCGCAAGAAGAAGAAGTTCCACCTTTTCCTGCAGGAGCTTGCGGACCACCTTGGTGATCAGGGGAAGGGGGGGAAATGCATAAAGCAGGGATCCTCGAGGCCATGGACTGCGCAAGGCATCCACAGCCTCCACCTCTGGCAACTGAAAGCGGGAGTAAAAGCGAGGGAGCAGGTGATTGGAGTCGGTGGCAAAAAGGTCCACTTGTGGAAGGCCTAAAAGTTTCATTAGGAGAGTGAAGAGACTGGGATGGATGCTCCATTCCGTGTGGTCTATTGGGGAGCAGCTGAGGGCATCCGCCCGGATGTTGTCCTTTCTTGGCAATGTAATCAGCCCGAAAGGAGATCAGGTGATCCTCGGCCCAGAGACCCAGACGACGAGTCTCCTGCATAAGAAGCTTGGAGGATGTTCCGCCCATCCAGTTTATGTGAGCCTTGGTTGAGATGTTGTCCGTCAGAACCAACACATCCCGACCGAGGACGTGGGGCTTGAACTCAAGGAAGCCTAGGTACACGGCCCAAAGTTCGAGGATATTGATGCTGAGAGATTGTTCTGGTAAGGTCCAGAGGCCTTGAGTCATGAACGAGTCCAGATGAGCTCCCCAGCCCAGCAGGCTCGCATCGGTCGTGATGACGATCCATTGCAGCTCCAGGAATTTGCTGCCCCGTGACACTGCCGGTGATGCCCACCAGCAGAGAGTCGACAACCGTTGGAGGAAGACGTACTGTCCAGGAGGAAGTGGACGAGGCAGTTCGTTGAAATGGGAGCAGTAGCCATTGAAGTTCCCTGCTGTGGAGGCGAGACCAAGGAACGATCCCATAAGATGACACCATTTTGCCCAGCAAGGTGGAGAGAATTGAGAGACAAGCAGACCGGCTACACCGGACGCGACTGGCTAGAGAGGACAGGCTTAATTGGCAGTCTCGAGACAAGGAAACCTCCACTGCAATGGTGTCAATAACAGCCCCCAGGTGTTGAATGCTATTAGAAGGAACTAACTGGCTTTTAGACCAATTAATGGAGAAGCCATGAATTTGTAAAATGTGGACGGTTCTGTCTATGTCCTGCAGAGCTTGGGACGAGGATCAAGAAAGGATGAGAATATCATCCAGATAGAACATGGTTCTAATGGGGATGGAACAAATATGGGCCATAAGGGCCGCCATTATCTTAGTGAAAACTCTGGGGGTGGAGGATAAACCAAAGGGAAGGGCCATATACTGAAAGCGATGTCCATTATAACAAAAACGAAGAAATTTGCGGTGACTAGGCCGAATTGGAATGTGGAGATACGCCTCTATCAAATCAATTGAAGCCATATAGTCCCCTTGGTGAATGCCAAGGAGGATCGTATCGAGGGATTACATCTTAAACCGGCGATAAACAATGTGTCGGTTTAAGGACTTTAGATCAAGAATAGCCCTCCAACCCCCTGAAGCTTTGGGAACTAGAAAAAGGCGAGAATAGAAACCCTGACCCCTCTGGGAAAGGGGTATGGGTTGGATAGCCCCGATATCCAAAAGATGCTGGATAGCAATGTCCATCCTAGCCCCTTTAACGGGATCCCAGGAGGAAGGACACCGGAGGAAAAGCTTTGGAGGGATGGAGTGAAATTCTAGGGAAAGCCGAATCAGATTGTGGACTTGACCCAAGCATCTGAGACAGTGATGTCCCATTGGTTAACAAAATGAGACAAGCAACCCCCAATAGTCTGGGTAAAGATAGGCTCAATGGGACCTCCTGAAGGGGCGGCCCCTGCCACCTCAAAAGGGCTGTTTGAAATTGAACCGTGATCCCTGCCTGACCTGTTGATCCGGAGGGGCCGAAGGTCTAGACGAGAAGGAACGTTGGGATCGTTGTGCTGGAAAGGAGGACTCCGGGCTCAGATATGTGGATGAACGGAAAAAGGATGGAGGACGTACGTCAGGGCGCTGGTTGAGAGCAGGCAACACCTTGTGGTGATCCTTTGTTTCTATAAGAAGCAGGTCGAGTTGCGCACCCAAGAGCTTATCTCCCGAAAAGGGAGAAGAGGCAAGCCTCCATTTGCTTCTAATGTCCGCCTGCCAATTATGGAGCCATAGAAGGCGACGGGAGGTGACTGAGGTGCCGATGGCCTTGGCAGAGAAACAGGCCGCATTCAGGGTGGCATCAGCCGAAAACTCCACCGCTGCCATAATCTTGTTCAGATCTTGGTGCAAATGCTGATCAGAGGGAGGTAGACGAGCTTGCAGCTGCCTCAGCCAGAGGATGGTGGCTCTGTTAAAAAAGGAAGCAGCAGACGAAGATTGCACAGACCAAGCCGAAGCTTGGTGGCCCTTTATCAAGGTACTCTCTGCCTTCTTTTCCTCAGGACACTCCTCCGGTTGACCTGCAAGAGGGGATGAGGAAGAAAGAGCCAGCACAGGTGCGTCCACTAAAGGGACTTGAATCAGGTGTGAGAAATCAGGAGCCATATTATAGAATCTCTTGTCCAAATTATTAGGAACAGGACCAGAGCTCGGGAAAGACCATTAACGGAGAACTACGTCAGAAAATAATTTTGGGGCCGGGACCACCTCCTTCTAAACCATGGGTTCTTGAAACAGGGCTGAGGTAGGATCCGCTGAAGCTGAAGAAGTCTCCATAGAGGAGGGATTTCCCCCTAAACGGGTCACATTTTGAGCCTTGAAAAGCAAGGATCGAAACATCTGGGGCCGGAAAAGGCCAATGAAGGAGGGCTGATCCGGCTCTAAGCCATCATCATTGGAGAGATCATGATCAACCACAGGTTCACCTTCAGACAGGGAATCCTGGCTTGCTGAGTCCACATGGTCCCCCACCTCCCTGGCATCCTCCACCTCTTCTGGACGGGACTGATCCCTGTAAAAGGGATTGGCACAAACAGGAGCAGAGCACTCAGAAGGAAATCTCTGTTGGAGACCTTGAGATATGCCTTGGCGTATGGCCTCAGATATAAGAACGGCCAAGGCGGGAGGAATGGCTGAAAAATCCTGAGGATCTGGGCCGGACACTGGGCCAGCAGGCTCCTGATTAATAGATTACTCAGGAACTGGGGAAATAGAGGCCTCCTGGGACACAGGAAAAACAGATTCAGGCTCAGCATTATAAGTGGAGCCCTCGTGGAGAGACCTAGCTGGGGATAAGGCTGGAGTAGGTCTTTGTGGAGCCTCCCCAGGTGAGCCACTATGGGAGGGATGGGCCCCTGGCTGGGCCGGGTCAGGCTCCTGGGTGGACGTTGCCTGGGCCTTCTGAAAGGCCTTTTCAATGGCCCTGTGTCTTCTCTCCTCCTCCCGAGATTGTTTATGGGCTAAGGGCAGCGAGGAGGCTGGAGCAGGTTGAGTCCTGGCCTTGGTGGACCGCCCCTTGGAGAACCCCTCTTCTGGATTGTCTTCACGAGGATGTTTGTCCTTAGCAAAGGTCTGACGGGAATGGCGTGCTTTGGATGCGTCCACCATTTTGAAGGGCAACCAAGAGAAGAGCGTAAAATGGCCGCATAAAATGGCCGCCTAACAGGCAATGGCTGAGGGAAACCCCGGTACTTGCGTGCGGCCAAATCCTCGAGGGGAAAGGCTCCAATCCAAGCTGCTAGCCTATCGGCTAAACTGTGGCGGTCAGCGCGAGGAGGCGCGCAAAAAAAGGCTGCTAGGCAAATACGCCTTCAACGCAGCATCCTCCACCTGAAATGAAAGGCGGGAAGGCCCAGTGGCAGACCCAAAATGAGAGAGGCCAGGGGTCTGTGAAGAACCTCCGCCAACAGCAGGCGGGAAAGCCGGGAGACGCGGCAGGGCAAGCCCATGTGCGCGCCAGCAAAGCTGGCGGCCGGCGGCAAACAACAAAGGCGGCAGCCGCAGCTAACACTTTAAAGGCGGCCGAACCGGGAAGGGATAAAGCGAAAGAAGCAGTCAGTCCGTTCCGAAGTCAAATATCCAAAAAAAAAGGCAGTTTAAATAGCGAGAAACTGAGAGAGCATTACAGACACGGCTGTCCTGGTAGACCGAGTTGAAAAACTGGGGCCAAGCAGGAGGAGGCGGAGCTTAAGCTTCCAGTAGACTCAGTCCTATAGGCCATCGCCCAGTCTTCTACTCAATTCTGACTGCCGTGACAGCCAGGTAGGAGAATAGCAGTCTCCTCCAGGTTTCAGAACTCTGGAAGTCAGGAGAGACTGTTTTGTCCAAGCCACGGTTGAGAAGCCTTTGAAGCAATACTGGGTTCACCCACTCCCTTTCTCAATCACTTTTACTGTAAATGACTTGTAGATTGCTTTTTTGGTATTAGGAACTTTTAGAAGGACCAGTTTTATTACCCTGCATGATTTTCCCTATAACGCAAGTGAAAGAGGTTTTATGTAAGTTTAAAAATTTTTTAAAAACTTTTTTATTTGGAAATAAAGAGCAAAAGGATGAATGGAATGTTGATTTTGGAAAGCTTTGAAATGGTATAGGAGGTCGGACTGACTGGAAATAAGGTTCTGAAACAATTATAAAACTCCCTGTGGTTCGTTTAAAATATTAATATTACTAAAAATATATGACAATTTTGAATTTAAGTGTAAAATATTTCCCTGGGAAAACGTTTGGGATGAGAGAAAAACAAGACAAGAGGATACCTTGAAGGCTGGTTACTAGAGGCAACCAGAAAGAATTAAAGATTGCAATTAAAAGAGAAGACCACTAATATAATATAGAATGGAGAAAAGTATTTTAACTCTGGAAGAATTCAAAGATACTTGGCAACAATGTACCAAAAACTTTCTCTTAGACTGTCTGATACTATAAAAATAGACTTAAAAGAAGAGACAGAAGAGGATATAACTAAAAATCATGTTGTTTTGAATATGGGTTTAAAACTGACGGGATACAATTCAGTTAAGAACTGTCTCTCTTAGCAACAGAAATCTGGGGCTCAATTGTGGATGTAAGTCGAGGACTATCTGTATCAAGAGAGCAGAAAGCTTTTGGCATTGGGTTCATGAGACTGGTACTATCTGAGCATATCCTAAAATCATTTCCATATTCCTACATATGCCAGATGCTGGTTGCCCGAGTTATATGCCTCTCTTCAGAATCTCTACCACCTCCACCCTGGTAAAAGAGAAGCCAGGAGGAAAAGCAAAGAGTAAAGAAAGCCAGTTTGGTCTATAAAATAACAGAGTTAGAAGGGACTTTCGAGATCTTCTGTCCCATGATGGCAAACCTATGGCACGCAAGCCATATCTATGGGCACACGAGTGCTGCCCTAGCTCAGCTCCAGCGCGCATGCACACACAGGCCAGGTGATTTTTAGGGCTTCCGGGCCCATCGGAAGTCGGAAAACAGGCTGTTTCTCGCCTCTGGAGGGCCTTGGGGGGGTGGGGAAGACCGTTTTCGCCCTCCCCATGTGCCAAGAAAGCCTCTGGAGCCTGGGGAGGGCAAAAAACGGGCCTTCCAGGCCCACCAGTAACCTTTGTGCCACTGCATGCCAAAAGCAGGGGGAGCATGGGAGTGGTCGTGCGCACATGCGCAGGGGCGGGGGCATTGAATTATGGGTGTGGGCACGTGCGCACATGACCCCCCCGTGCTCCCCCGCTTTTGGCACGCGACAGCAAAAAGGTTAGTCATCACTGTTCTAGTCCAATCCCCTCCTCAAGCAGGAAATCCTATATCATTTTAGACAAATGGTTGTCCATCTCTTCTTATTCCAGTGTTGGAGGACCTACAACTTCTGGAGGCAAATCATTCCACTGATTAGTTGTTCTGCCAGGAAATTTCTCCTTAATTATAGGTTGGTTCTCTCCTTGATTAATTTCCATCCATTGCTTCTTGTTCTGCCTTCCGGTGCTTTGGAGAATAGGTTGACCCCCTCTTCTTTGTGGCAGTCCCTTATAGATATTGGAACACTGCTATCATGTCACCTTCTTTTCATTAAATGGTTCTAATGGTTAAGGCACAAGGCTAGAAGTAGGGATACCATGAGTTTTAGTCCTGTCTTAGGCATGCAAGCCGGAAGGATGACCTTGGCTCAATCACTCTCTCTGGGCCCAACTCACTTCACAGTGTTATTGTTGTGGGGGAAATGGGAGAAAATATTTGCTGCCTTGAGTTGATGATAAAAATAATAAAGGCAGAATATAAGTAATAAATATATAGCACTGTTTTTTATGACTCCCCCATATATGTTACACTTGGACTTTGGGGGTATGAAATCACTGTGTAAAATAATCATCCCTTCCACACAGATAATAGAGAAGAAACATCTTTTAACCACAGAACTAGGGCATGTCTTTATGAAACAGATTCCAGTGTAATTTGGAAGTTCCCTATTAGAAGGACAGTTAGGTTAGCAGATTCTTTCTGCAAAGTAAAAGCAGGAAAGTGACACAGTGGAACCACTATTGGCACAAAACAGGCTACAATGATTGAGACTGGGGTTCTTCTCCAAAGAATGAGAAAGAGGAAAAATCCTTGGTCATTCATCCTTTGCTTCGAGCAAAAAAAATTCAGGAATGTGATCTTAGACATTGACCAAAGCTTCCCTTTGATAATCTGCAGGGGATAACCTTTGACCATTCTGATGACTGTGATCTTTCGAGTCCAGCATTCCGCACCCTTATCCAGATGGGCTGGTACTGCCAAGAGTTGCAATTCAGCAACTGCTGGAGGGCCACAGATCCATTATATTGAAAGGTTATATAAATGTGTTAGCTCATTTGGAATTAGAAGCTAGGCTTCTCTTCTAGCAACTGCTTTTCCAAAATCTCCAAATCAGTCTTGCTAATGCATTAGATAAATGCTTTTAAATGTATTAAATGAATCAATTCTATGCTTTCACCTTCATTCTTCTAGCACCAGATTCTATACCTCAGTAATGATCCTAGTCCTAGCCCTGTTATATTCTCTTCCCTTCTTATCTCAGATTTCATCCTTCAACCCATTGCTTCTAAAATGTAATGAACAATGAATCATAGTTTCTGTATGATTGGAAGAAACAGTCATAGTGTTTTTATAACAATGGCCTCAGAATTGGAAATAAAAATGCCACTTTGAAATATTAAAATTGTCCACAAAATGCTGCATCATACTGCATATAGAAAATATAGTAAGCAATAGTACTTTTCAAAAAAAAGCAACTGAGTAAAAAAATACATAAATGTACATCTTTATAAGTAAACGGTAGGTTTACTGATGTAAACTTCCACAGCCGGTATTTCTTGGACAGTGTTGGGCTACAGAACTGAGTTCTTGATGTTTCTCTGTCATCTGTGGTTGAAGATGCCAGTTGTTGGTGAAACATCAGGAAATCTGTTCTCTAGACTATAGTCCTGAAGCTCAAAACTGCCCAAATGGTGAGTCATTTTAACGAAATAAACAGCTCAAGAATATAAGATTAACTCAGAAGCAAATTATTCCCTGAGATTTATTCCTTGGGAAGAATGTGAAAGATAGGCTTATTCTTAGCAAGGTGTGCATAGTCTAACTGCCTTACATTATATGTGGACTTCAAGGCAGAGCTTGACAAAAAGCTGAATCAGGCCTGACAATGCCAGAAGAAGCCTATTTCCTCTGTCAAACCCCTGTCCCAGTGCACCCCATCTCCCTATGCACTGAGAATAGCCTTTTCTTCAAGACTAAGTCAGGAAGCTATCACTCTGTACATTGTTCAACAAAATAAATCCACTTTTTTTCTCAGTACACAGAAATGTATCCTCTCCATAACCACTGAAGATGAGAAATAATCTGATCAGAGATAGAAAAACTGCTTTCTCAGAGTAAATGCGGAAATATTTGCATATTTCATTATTGGCCCATAGGTTACTGATGCATGCTTTAAACGTTTCAAAAAAATAAAAACTTCTAAGAAACTCCAAACAAGGTGACTGATTTCTCAGTACCTATGTTTCTCAAGGAAAGTGGTACATAATTATCAGATAATTTGCTTATGAGGCAAATTAGTTTGTTTTGCTCTGAAGGACTAATATATGGCAACATTAACCCTGGCAGAATGTTTATGTTTAAATTTTTATATACAAAAGGAGTCAATCCTAGGAATTTACTTTTAAATCAGGATTTTCACTTAAAAGACTATCTAATCAACATCAAATAAAAACAACACAATTACGTTATTTCAATACATATTTGAAACTTTTTTACAATCACTATGGGCTATACATTTTAACAGTTAGCCTCTTATAACACTTCTTTTATTTCTCACAATTCAAGAACTCTTAATAATTCTATAAGCTTGCTGCACACAATTTAAACAGTTAAATTATAAATTCTAGGCATGAGTTGTGCACTCGGGTATTTTTATAAGTGAATACGAACACCAAAGATGAATTTTCAGCTACTCAGTTCAAAGCTTATGAACTTTTGCCCCCTAAAAAATAAAAAGAAAACCAAAAAGGTGCCTTGAGCTTGGCACATGATCATACTATTCCATCAGTATCTATCAATATCAAAAACTGTAAAGGCCTTGATCTTGAAACACAATAAAAACTTAGCAAGAAGAGGAAAAATGAAGAAGGTCCAAATGAGAATGAGTTAAGAGGTTTCACATGTCATAAGGGAATAGTAAATACGGCATTTTATTTGTCTCTTTAAACTACTGCTACCAGTTAAGTTTAATTCTTTGGATCACTTCACAAAAACAGCCCAACTCATCTTTCACTGAATTAAAGAAAAATAAATTTAGTATATAGACGCAAATTAATGTTGAACCACGGGCTACAATGAGTTACCATGTTTTAGAAAACTAAGTAACATTTCATCAAATATTTTTAAAATATTTGTGTTCACATTTGTTTGTGTGCTTGTGTGATTTTTACCATGTTAGGATTTCCTCATAGCCCAGAAGAGAAAAATCTGCTGTTCTCAAGTATCACTGCTATTTGGGGGCAGAGCTGTTTTAATATGTACTTCCCATTCTGGGGAAGAGGAAATTCTTCAATTAATAAACCGGGTGGACTGAGGCGAGTTTTAAAAGGTTTAATCAATTTCATCTGCACTTAGGATAAAAAGACTGATTATTCTCCTCTTTTCCCCCTCCACACTAAACTTTTTTTTTTAAATCATAAAATAAATATTTTATTTTAAATTCTTTGAGATTAATATCTCCTGTTTCAGGAAATATTGTCTGTTTCATGCAGTGAGTATGAAACTTCCTCCTGTGACCCCACTCTTAACATTTTTTTTTTTGTGTGTGCTTTTTAAAATTCCTACTCTGAAGCATGTAAATTATTCTCCACTTCTTATATAGTAACACCTTGGGAGAAACTATAAGCAATTCAGGATTTTTGTAGGTATCTCTAGGGAAATGACGGGGTGAACACTGAAGTTTTTTCCTGACTATGCAAACCTTCAAAATCCCACATTAAAGAGAAAGGACCAAAAGTGCACGAACTATACAAGAGAAAGAAAAAAAAAACCACCTCTCTATAAACCAATGCAAATCATGTGTCAGAACCGGATACCTGAGCTTTAGACAGACAATATTTTAAAAAGAAACAGGAATTCCCAGTGTGATTTCAACATCCCATAAGTATTTTGAGATATGCTGTTCCATCTGGAAGGTGTCACTAAACCCTAAAGGACAGAAGTCCCGGATAAGCAACAGGGAATCAACCACTCTTTAATTTTTCATTTGCTTCCTCTAAAAATCCAACACAGATATTTATAAAAATGGTTGGAACGTATTTTATGTATTTATTACACAGGATTTTTCTGCAGTGTCTTTAAGCAATGTGTAATTACAGTAAACCCTAACTCACTGAACCTTGTTTTGAATAAAAGGGGGCTAATTTTTAATAAACAAGAATGAAACTAAGATTCCATGACTTCTGATTGATTTGCAACTATAAATCCCTATTGACTCACTTTAAGTGTCATACAGATCACTACATTCTTTAAACCTCATTATTGTCTTCCTCATCTGTCAATCTATTTATAGTACGGTATAGTGGCTAGGGTACCAGACTAAACCAGAGATCACCGATTTCTTCCAACCAGCTCAGAGGTGTAAATCAGAGTGACAGAACATTTTTTTCTGGTTGAAATACATAGCTTCTAAGTGGACTCTAGGTCTCTTCCTGAGCTTACTCTGCTTAGATGTATCTATTGTAATAATTTTGTCTTTAAATTCATATTTTCATTTTACACAACAGAATATTTTAAAGCTGTTAAGTTAAATTGTGTAGCTTCACTCATATATTGGTAGCTGAATTTCATAAATTAAATATGAAATCCAACAGGATGACTATCAGAGTTGAAAGAAATGCTATTAAATGAGACAGCTGAAAACAGAGGCATTGCTAGCTACTACAAACATTAGTCTAATGGGAAAGTATGCAGTAGTGCACCTCAGGGTTCTGTCCTGGGTCCAGTGATGTTCAACATTTTCATAAATGGTATAAACAAGAGGACAGAAATTTGCAGATGTCATAAAGTTGAGAGACAGGGGAGAGGACACTATAAATATCACTGGACACAGAATCTCATGGTTGAAAAGATTCTTAGTAGACTTGAATATTATAGGCACAACAATATGCAAGATGCAATTTGATGGGAAGAAATATAAGGTTCTACACTTTATTTGCCTTTCTTTTAGTAAGAAATGGTAAGAAATGTTCTATGTGAACCAGGCCAATGAAAGAATATTGTGAATAGAATTCACAGTTAAAAAGCTATTGAAAGGTATGTACATATCCCCGGCCAGAAGCAACACATATCTTACCCATGCAACTATCAAAACAACCCGAGACTTCAAAATGAAATACCTCTTACAAATATGTTGGTCAAATTAAAAGGATACATTGACTATTTTTTCACATAATAAATATCCAAGTCCATCATCCGGAGCATTGAAATCCTCCTTGAAAAAAGGTATATTTTTAATTCTCAAGTACAAACTTAAATACCTTTGATTAACACCTAAATAAAGTTTTCTAATAAATGCACCCTGATAAATAGAACTGAATATATCTAATCAATGACTCCTAAATAAACTAAGAAAAACATTGTAGTCCCAAGACCTTACATTAAAAGACCACACAACATCACTATTAGTTCAAAAGCAAGATAATTTCAGGATAAGATATTGAATGAAGTTCTGTATGCCCTGAACACGTCTATGGAAAGGTTTTAAGGGGATGCCAACTTTAATAAATGGATCTTCTAAATATGTTTGGGGATGCGGTGGCTCAGTGGCTAAGATGCTGAGCTTGTTGATCAGAAAGGTTGGCAGTTCGAATCCCTAGTGCCGCGTAACGGGGTGAACTCCCGTTACTTGTCCCAGCTTCTGCCAACCTAGCAGTTCGAAAACACTTAAAAAATGCAAGTAGAAAAATAGGGACCACCTTTGGTGGGAAGGTAACAGCGTTCCGTGAGCCTTTGGCCACATGACTACGGAGACGTCTTCAGACAGTGGTGGCTCTTTGGCTTTGAAACAGAGATGAACACTGCCCCCTAGAGTCGGGAACGACTAGCACATATGTGCGAGGGCAATCTTTATCTTTACCTATAAATAAGTTCAGCATATTCAAATAATACAAAATCTCCACTACAATTAAACTGTTAGCCATCCTTTTCCAAAATCTTAGGATTCTGCATTCATTAGCCTTTACCTCATGCTACTCCAGAAAGAGGAGTGGTCCAGCAGCAGCAGCAGCCGCCGCCTTACAACTAACCTTAATCCAACTAGTTGGCTATCTGCAACAATCAGCCTAAGGCCTCTTACACCACTGCTCAATGATAAGCACTGATTCAGAGGTAGTATAAAACTCTGCAGTGGAGAGAGTCTTGGCAAGTGAAAATGGTGGACTAGGAAGTTGAGGCTGCCTAAAGGAGGGAACGAGAAAACAGCCAAACAAATAAGGACATATCTGGCCTGAAGATCTCTTAGATCAGTGTGTCTCAACCTTCCTAATGCCGGGACCCTTTAATACAGTTCCTCATGTTGTGGTAACCCCCCACCATAAAATAATTCCTAAGACCATTGAAAATATGTGTTTTCGGATGGTCTTAGGCAATCCCTGTGAAAGGGTCGTTCGACCCCCAAATTTTTGAGATTATATCATCGTAAATAGGATTCTGGAAAACAGTATTATTTATTAACACCATGATGAAACCAAATACTGGCATTCTGGTTAATTAAAAAACTCCGCAAGCTAAGTGGTCAAAATCGGATATTTGAGAGCTGTGCTGCAGGAGTCTCAATGTTTAATGGTATATTCTTCATTTTCTTCATTTTTTAACTCACTAAAGTCTTTTGTATCAGTGCATGAAAAGGCTTCAGTGTTGGGGCCCTCGGGCTAACAAACTAGTTCTCATGCAGCACTCGTGACAGTTAAGTTTGAAACTCCTGCATTATATTGTGTTAGATCTACGAAGGGAGAGTAATTGATACTGAATTCCTGGGTTCTAGTATTAAGCCGTGTGTATGTAAGAGCCCATTGGATTGCTTTGCTTCTAGCTTCTTCGTTTCTGATTCAGTTCTATTACTTATCTGTCATTAACCAAGGTTCCAAATGCTATTCCCTAATACTTTCAAGTACTGACTTTTAAGGGGTTGAGAAGACTGCATTCTTATTTACCAGTTTCCAGAAGAATATCTACAGCTGTAATACCAATAACCAATGATAGTATAGTATTTCTTCCCACTTAGCAAAATTATATAAATATTTCTTATAAATAATTACTAATTATGTACATGCAGTTCAAGAACAACTTCCAAAATTATACAATAAACTGAAACCCTCAAGTGTTTCAGCAATAATCTACACCTACATTTTTTTTTTGTATTTCCCACATATAAGTAAATTTAAAACTATGAGATTATCATTTCAGGAAACCACAATAAAATATGATAAATCTATCTAGTCCTTTACATGCAAGCAGAGAAAATTGAAAACATGTAGTTTTAGTTTCAAATAAAACACATTTGTATACAACATCCCAATACGGAAAAGTGTTTTTATTTTATTCTAAATTGCAATTACCAAATATGGGCTTTTAGAATAGAATAACAGAGTTGGAAGGGACCTTGGAGGTCTTCTAGTCCAACCCCCTGCTTAGGCAGGAAACCCTACACCACTTCAGACAAATGGTTATCCAACATCTTCTTAAAAACTTCCAGTGTTGGAGCATTCACAACTTCTGGAGGCAAGTTGTTCCACTGATCAATTGTTCTTAGATGCTTGTTTTTAGATACTTACTTCTTAAATCATTACACAAATTACTACTAATTGTTTTTAGTTGCTTACTTCTTAAATTACTACACATAGAGCACACACCAATTTCTCTAAGTCAGATATGAATGCAAGGTGCAATTTACTAAAAATTAGAAGAGGAAGCTTTCAGTCTTCTCAAATACAAAGGGAAGAAGTGTATCAACCAAAGTAGTTGAGAGTTACATTTCAAAAAGTCATTTTTAGAGCAATCTTTTACAATAGATCGATAATGTCATCATTATTAGGAGAATTAGAGCCAGGAGACGCTTCACTGAAAGCCACATTGTATGTTTATGGCAAATAATTAAGGCAGGAAGTTTATCAGAGTCCTAATTTTATATATGATAATTCTTCAAGCGGTATCGTTAGTCATATGATATTTTTATCTAAAGCATGAACAATAAGTATAACTTTTATTTCCTTCACACAGAAAAAGTTCAATTTGTCTTATGCCTATAGTTCAATATACAGTCTACACAGAGGGGAACATTCATTCATTCATTCTTTCATTTAAACCCATCTCACTAAAAGAGATTCTGGATGGAGCACAACAATCACATCTAAGCAAACCATGCATCTATTTTCTATTATTTCAATTAAAAATACATTTGTCATATACATTGAGCATTATACAATAGAAAAATATGTGCAATGCAGCCAATATTTCTTTTTTTTTTAAGTCAAGAGACATTGTTAAAAAAAAGTTTCCTTGGGTGATACAGATAAGATAAAAAAATGGTGTGGCTGTTCATTATTGATGTCAAGCTCTTGGCTACATGTTGAAGCAAAGTTCAGATAATGCTGAAAATAATGTTGTATGGTTTATTTGGAAGGAATATAGTCTCTCAGATAAAATTATTTGTACTTTCCAAGTTCAATTCAATTTTACATGTAGCACATAGGACTGGAAATCTCCCAGCTTGAAGACACAACTTTAAAGGACATGCAGCAGTAGTGGGTTTCAATTTAGTTTGCTACTGTTTTGTCTGTGCGTGCAAGTGCGCGCAATGCTTCTGCACATGCACAGAAGCGTCTGGGCGGATGGGCGGAGCCTCCCGCCACCGCCGCTACTGGTTCATCTGATCTGGGAAGAACCAGTAGCAACCCACCACTGACATGCGACCTATTGCCAGCATACAAAACTGATTATGTCCAAAGCCTCCAAGAAAAATAATAATAATAAAGTTTTACGCTAAAAAGTGTTCGTGTTTTTAATACTTTAAACGATTGTTTCGTGAAGTGAACAGTCCCAAGTACATACTAGCTGATCCTCAAAATTCTCACAGATCTTTTAAATAAGAATGAAAAATCAAAAAATGCCACTTAAGAGTGGCATGTTTGCTAGCTTCCTCCCACCATCACCAACCCTGGAATAACATCACTCATAGTTACAAACATCTGTACTTACAGAAGGAATGTACAATACAGTGAAGAAGGAAAAAAAAAAGCTCAAGGCCCACATATCCTGTAGCTCCGCATTTCACAAACAAAAGGTTGGGGGAAGAAAGAGGGGGTGGGGTACAGGGAATAAAGGCTTAAAGATTAAAGTCACAGGCAGAGACAGACGGCTCTGTTTTTTAATAACTGAAAACATGAGTTGTGCCTGAATGTGTTCATTGTTTTACCAGCGGGGGGAGAGTCTATGCATGCAGGACTTACTGGCGACAGGGCTGCCTTTCCATCAAAAGTAAGATTTACAAAAGAAAAAAAAAATGACGCCAACCCAATGCCTTAATTTCCCCTCTTGTAATGTTTAATGATGCAAGTCAGGTACCTCTTCTGACTCGCCAACCTCTCCTCATTAAACTGGAGAAAATTCAGGTACGGACACCCTAACAACAAATGTAGGACATTCAGATCCATTTATAAAGAAGAAGAAAAAAAAGCATGCATATAAGCAAAATATGCATATAATTATTTTATGAAGGCAAATAAGTTACTGACCATCATACTTCAATGTTTAAGAAGTATTTTATAATCTGCACAAATATCAGGTTATGCTCTTATGGATAGTCTTAATTATTTCATGCATACTCAACATACTGAAATTCCTATTATTTTCCTTCAGGTTTACTTTCATATTTCTTAAGTTTGGTTCATCCAAAGGAAAAAACAAAACAATTTACAAATGCAGAATTGTACCAGGAAAGTGATGGAAATGCTCATATAGGTGCCTCTATTATTAAAGAAAACCCTGGACATCGGATATAAAGCCAAAAGAAATTAAATCACTTTCTAATGAAGTAAAATTGAAAAGAATTCCACAATCTAGATTTATAAAAATCTACTTCACAATGACAAGGCATTAATATAAACATATTTTAACTAATCTTGAATTTGAAGAAATGTTTTCAGTTTCATATTACTTTAAATGATGAAGAAGAAAGGAAATTAAAAGAGATAGAAACGTGCCATTCACAGATTCACCAATAATTTAATAACTACTGAAAACATCAGATAAAAATTAACTACAATAATATTATTCTTTGTATCTTTATAATTTGGGGGGGAGCTTAATGAAGAAAAAGATGAACCCTGCAATTAAGACATTAAAACCAGATGCAGCAATAAACATGCATATAGTACAATGAAACAATCATACTCAATTAAAGTAAAATAATGTAAAAAAACCTTTTAACCACAATTATGTAAATGAATCCTTCGGAGTCCTAAGTCCATAGAATCTTTTCAGGAAGGGGAACAAAACACCGTTTATTATTAAATGTGCATAGCTATATATTGCTAAAACAGTCTATAACCATCACAAGCAACTTGAGTTGCCTTACCTATTAGATGACATTGATTGATTACTCTCTTCTTCCACTATCATTTCATAATACATTTAAAGTTTCAGAGTTAGGAAAATCATTACAGAATTAATACCAATATTATTGTGTAAAAAGTTACTCCCTAAAACAAAAAATTGTTTGGCTGCAATTCAGCTTCAGGGTAAACCAGTAAAAGACTGGTTAGGACGAAGTTTAAGTCTGTACTCTGTTGTTCCTTAGTACTAGTACAATATAATCAGGGTGGTAAATTACCTTGTACAACCAAATTGTACATTAAAGTTTTGAAACAGTCCATTAAACGTAACATTATGAACAAAACTGAAGGTCCGAGTGGAAGACATTAGACATGCATTCCAAATCAAGGTTACGAAACTCAGTCTACCAGGCAGGCAATTGTCAGCAGGCATTGCAAATGGTCAACTGTTTCTACCAACAAGGGAGCATAATTAGCCCACAGGCTATACTGGCAACTTACCAAGATACAAAACGACATTGCTAATTTGTAGAATGAACCACCCACGGTTGAACTGGAGAAGGCTAGTCCATGATAAAAAGATCCAGAAAAATTGTCCTGATATAGTAAAAGCTGATAAGATCTTAGAATACGAGAAAACTAATCAAATTATTTCTACCTACCGAAGGCACATTTGACAGACAGAGCACTGAAAAAATACTACTTAAATGCTCTGGAGTCTAACATAGGATTGTATGCTACCCTCTGTTTTCCCTTCTTAAATACAGATATTAATTTTTCTATGTTTAGGATTATTTTGATGGATCAGTATAACTCAGGGACAAGATACTTCCTTTACACCTTTTTTAACCTTTCAATCAATCTTCGAGGACCGAAAGGGAAACAGGATGACATAATGATGCTTTTATAGGAAGCAGAACTGAAAATTATCAGAAAAATATTTTAAATGGCAAACTCCCTCACAAACCCTTCCTTTGTTTTCCTAATTCACTTACAGGTGGTCCTCGACTTACAACCAAAGTTGGGGTCAGAACATACTTCACTAAGCAATGTGATCATTAATTGAGTCACAATTTTACCTTTTTAACCGCAGTTGTTAAGCAAATCACATGGTCGTTAATGGCGATTATGTGACCCCCCCCAGGGTACAGCAATCATTTTAAAATATGTGCCAGTTGCCATGCACCCAAATTTTGACCACATGGAGATGCTGCAATGGTCATAAGCATGAGGACAGCCCATAGATGACTTTTTTTAATGTCTTTGTAACATTGAAGAGCCATTAGACAAATGGTTGTACCACCTGTATTCAGTAAGCCTGCTTTATAAATCCTAGTTGCCTTATATTCCTCCTATAGTCTCTGTTTTAAGGAAATCACAGGAAATAGTGATTTAATCCTCAATAATGGACAATGAGCATCCCTCACAATCAGCAGCTATTCAGATTACTTTTTCATGACTAAGTAAACAATCCCTCAGAACATACCACTTCTCATTCCCCTTGTTCTTTTGTCTCTGCCTCTTATTTAGCTGCCCTCGTGTCCATGCACATATAGATGTCAACATCTGAATTGCTTAAAATCATTTACCTGGGCACACAACTGGGATAGCATTTTTCTCCTCCTGCTTTTATTACAAAATGTAAATATAAACTTAAACTATTGCAAACATTTTATTATGAAAGAATAATGGTGGTTCCCTACTTTTGGACATACCTAGGAGCAAAGCACACAGGAACTGTTTTTCTATAAACAGTGCCGTTTTTTTGGAACAGCCACCCCTGGAAATTAGATTAGCCCCTGACTTTAGAAGCAAAAGAAGTTGAGCTAATTTTAGAAGTAAATTGAGGGCCTATGACTAACTATTGGTTTGCTTTGCTAGATGGTTTTTTGTTTACGTGTTTTACCTTGCTGGATTTTATTAGATTCTGGATGTCTTAATGATTATATTAAAATGAAATTGCAAATATCCTGGGTCAGTGCAGTAGAACCCAAATGTGATTGATTGATTGAATGATTGGTTAACTGGCTGGCTGGCTGGCTGACTGACTAATAAAAGATACATTGATCCAGCTTTGCTAAAACTTATACTCTATGAAAATATAGCCTTAAAAATCTGTGGTCATATTATACATTGTAAAATTATATCAAATACACATGATAAAGATATTTTATGCTGATTGATGTTGATTTCAGAATGCTGATTCATTGTCTAAAAAATCTACTACCGTCACAATTATATTCAACATCAATTACTAATCGTGCTATAAATATACCAGTTATAAAACAGCTCAGCTCTGTCATCGCTAATCTTATATAATTGTTTTCTCTATCATAATTTTTCCATCATTGTCAATCTAGTAGCATGAATGAAAGACAAGGTAAATAAAGCTTTCCAAAACTCAGCCATTAACACATTTATATGTTCAAAAATCCCCTACTATCTGTAAACAAACTACTTCAGGTGGTTGTTCAGGTCTCTTCATTACAGTGCAAATTCTCTAACTGGTGAAATGCCTAGAGTCAATCAGCAAAAGAGTTCTCCCATATCTAAATAAAATACATTCTCATCTCATGTGGCTTTCTACACCTTGAAAGAAGAGATCGAATGTGATCACAAGTAGCCCAATGTATGAGATAAAAGTTACCACTCACAATTTAAAACAAATCTATCTCTTCTATTTTCTTTTTTTAATCTTAGGTATATCAAATATAGATAATTCCAATCAACTAGAATCAAAAAGTAATTGCACAGTTCTCATTACTATTTTAGTTGTTAACACTGATTTTTCTCCCCAAGTTTCTCTTAAATATCTTTGGTTTTGTGTTGGGGAAGGAAAGCCCTAACTATTTGTCAGCCTTGTGAGGAAGACCAGAATAGAGACCATTGTCTAGGCCTATTTACATCGGGGTACTCGCGATCACGTTTGTTTACATCTTCATTCAAAAACTTTTTTTCAGAAAGTAGGCTTATTGAGCTCTAACACATTTTTACATAGCACTAACCAGTTAAAGGCATATAATTAATAAATTAAAAGATCTCACAAAAGCCCTAATTTTCTTGCTTGCATTAATTTTGTGGTACCACACACCTTTCCTCATCCACAATTTGCATGCCTCTGTTAGAAATCCCATTCTATCCTATTTTCCCACTTAAATGTATATCCTATCAAAGATAATGTTAGAGTGACAAACTTAAGACCTTGGAGCTAGGGCAGATAACAAGAGTAATGATCTACTTGTCAAGATGGAATTGACATAACACTTAATAAAAGTAACCAAAAGAACAGATAAATATTCAGAAAATAAAAGAGCACATTTTTCAGACTATAAGATGCTCCAGACTATAAGATTCACATTAGCTTTAGAGGAGGAAAACAAAACAAAAAAAAATCTCCCTCTGCCTCCCTGCATCCATCCGGTATTCATCTGGCTAACGTCTTTGCAGCAAACAGCAAACAGCCTAGTCAGCTTCAGCACATTATCGCAGCCCCAGCACATGACTCATAAGGGCTCCGCTCCATTGCGCCCACCACCGGTCAACTGAGCTGAGCTGCTGCCACCACCAGACAATGCTGTAGCCTTCACCGCTGAATATCTGATAGGTGATTGGATTTTCCCCCTGGAATACCGACAATCAGCTGTTCTAGATGGCGGGGATCGCTGCCGCCCATTCACCACCGCCACCGCCCATTCGCCACTGCCCAATCACCAGCGAACTGGCGGCGGTGGCAGCAATAGGCGGTGGCGGCGATCCCCACCATCTAGAACAACTGATCAGTGCCACACAAACCCCATTTTCCCCCACCGCAATATCTGCTCTATAACATGCACAGACATGTCCACCCACTTTTGGGGGGCAAGTGCGTCTTATAGTCCAAAAAATATGGTACATTATTTTAATTTCTGAGCTCTGCACAAAGTTTTGTAAGCTTTGTTAATATTAGAAGAACAAAACAAAACTCTGCAAGGCTGCCATACATCAAAAAATGAACTACCAAGAAGCAATGTAAATGAGGCCACTGCAATGAAGAACTCTTTTGTATCATCAGTTGGCAAAAAGAATTTAAGGCTAGAACTCAAGGCTATGACATTAGGAGTTAAGCACCACAATGAGAGACTTTAAAGCTCACATATATGTTTCACAATGTTATACGTATGTATAAAATTCACAAATGAATGGATGTACGAATTCATAATTCCAATCCAGGCATAATTTATAATTAAATTTTGTACTAAAGAAATCTGCCAAAATCTGCCACATGTATTATATATTGAAGCAATTGTAATGTGAGCTTACGTGACCCATTCAAGATACTAGCCTAAGTAGATAGAAGGTACAATGAACCACCTAAGCCACTTATACCAATGAGTTGGAGATGCAACAAAAATTAATCTAAACAATGAACTGGCTGCTATCACTGAGGGCTCCAGAAGATAACATGCAGGTTATTTATTTTATTTATTTACATTTAGTTTCCCTCAGTTGCATTTTCCCATTTCTATTCAACAATATAATCTTACAAAGTAATCAAGACAGTTTTAGTGGCAAAATTAGACCCAGCCCAAAGAGAAGTTAAATTGTCCTAATTAAGTTTTTGAATTATGGAACTGCCCATTAACCCTGTTACCCAAGAAATGGCTATTGCACATAAAGAAATGTAAAGCATTGTGGAGGGTGAAATTTGTCATGCATTTTCTCCATATCTTTAAGCTCTAAAATTTCAAATTAATCTAATGAAGTAAGACAAAACAGTATGGTGGACACCTCCATTCAATTTAATACTTTAAATGAAAGGTAGCAACAAAGGAAGCTAAAGAGTGGTGGATTTGAGGTTTATGTTTTGAAACTGTGCTATTAAAATCCCTCTAACCTTCCCGAGGTCCAGATTCAAATCATTACCCAAAGCTTTTTGGAAAGGTTTGCTGGAAATTCTATAAGGATCAATTAGTGGTTGTGAACAGGAAATTCTTTTTGCCATCACTACCATTATGGAACAGGTCTACGAATACACATCTAACTACCTCCCAATCTTCTTCATAGCCCTCCGCTCATGTATAATCAAAAAAGCCAAACCTCAGCAGAAGTTACTTGGACGTAATCATATCCCTATCCAAATGGGCTCCCCTTCTACATTCATACAGAAATGAGACAGCCTTTTGTTATAGGGCTTTAATTTGGATTTCTATCCTGAGCAGGAAGTTGACTCAATGAGTGAAATGGCATTTCTGCAGATGTTTTATAAAAAAGCGATTGTAATTATCTAAGTTACAGTTATTCATCCAAAGCGACCAATGTGAGATACTACTGGAACTAGTTAAAGATCTTACTGCAAGAAGCTCTTTGAAATCCCAGAGACTGTTAAAAGGGACGGTAAGTGAGAGAAAATACTAATTTAGCATGTTTCTTGTTTTTTCAATTCACTTGAACATTAATTGTTTTCAGCTAAAAACCTACTGAAACTGCTGTCAGAAACATTCAATAACCCCACAGCAGCTCCTGACTGCAAAATACATTGATAAGATACAATTATACTTAATTAAAAGACTACTGATCATGTTTTAATGAAATGCTGAAATTACTAAATGAGCCTGGGCACATAGCAACAAGAGCAACTTAAGCTCAAATTTTTGATACATAAAAGCGCAGAGAGCAAAAGAAAAACAATCTTATTTACATAATAGAGCCAAAATATGCCCATGAATTAATTCATTTTGGGGAAATAATCTGTTAACTGTTTTCCGCTCAAAAGCAAATAGACATTTCTATTGAAGTGGATTGCATCACCAAGATTTTACAGCTGATTACTACAAATCATTCTATCAATTTTTTACATTATTTATTAGCAGAGATTGGTTACATTTCATAACATTACTATGTTCTATGTTGACCACTAAATTTTACTTAAATGAGTTAACTTTCTAAATGCTATACCTTTAACAACTATCCTACCTACATTTGTTCTACAGGCAGCCAAGTATATGAAGGTCTTTGAAAAGATCAAACATGTTTCATTCATGTTAGAAAAACCTAAAATACAGAACGTAAAAATACCCCACCTCCACCACCACTAGTATTAAGCTGGGGAAAGTGTCTTAAAGGTGATGAGGAGAGTTTCATGGGAAATAAAAACTGCTTTGGTGATTCAGATAAAATTGTAATATAGAATATATTAGAATATATTCTATGTTTAACATTGATCAAGTTCTCATTTGTATTATCAATATCACCTAAAATTAATTTTACTGATTGGAATTGAGAGTGATTGCTCCAAATTACCCAGTTACCTCCATATTTCTGGTATAAGTTCAGCAATTTAATTATACTATACTGATTCCTTTAAGTTCACATTAACACTTCCATAAATGAGGAAGCTAACTCTTTAATATAGAGTCAAATTGGTGTAGTGGTTAAAACACCAGGCTAAAATCCAGGTCTTGAGTTCTAATCACACTTTAGACGTGAAGCTACCTGGGTGACTTAAGGCCAATAGCTCTCTCTCAGCCCTAGGCAAAGGAAAGAGCAAGCAACTTCTGAACATCTTGTCAAGATAACTGCAGAGGCTAGTCCTGGCAGTCACCAGGAATCAACAGTGATTCAAAAACCAACAACAAAACTGTTTAGTAAAACCAACCTATTCCAAGGATTGTTGTGAAGGCTAAATTAGGAGTGAACCCGTGGATAGTAACTTCAGCTTTTTCATAAAATGTGGCATATAAATTATATAAAAAAATAATGAGTACAAGGTTAAGTCTTTTTTATGAGTACAAGGTTAGTCTTTTTTCCCTGAAAATTAGTATCTATTAAAGTCGTGTACACTTAGGTGTGTATAAGCATCTTTTTGTTGTAATAGGCTTTTATCATCATCATCATCAAAACTGAAATTACAAGATAGCATATCCATCTTGGTTAATACAACTTAGTAATTGTCCATTTTTTGCAGTAAGCATTTATAACTGTCATGGAGGAAGACTTTTTGAAATGTCAAGAGGTGCTAACTAAAGCATCACAGTAGTTGTATTAATGGCCAAGTAGTCCTCATTTAGCAACTACCTCATTTAGCAATTGTTCAAAGTTATGATGCTAATGAAAACTTCATGGGCACACTTATCATGCTCAATTATTGCAGATCTGTAAAGCAAAGGAAAGCTGAAATAGGATTCATAATCACAGTTGCTTAACAACCAAGTTGCCAGTCTCAATCACAAGTTCACTGGAAATGCTAAGTGTTAATGGTAAATATCAAGAAGAGAAAAATAATGTCTGCCTAAATGATTAATAAACCTACATTTGATGGTGAAGATGGGAATCAAATATATAATCATGTTTTCCTAAACACAAGAATTCAGATGGACCATATGCTGGAGAAGAAGAAATTAATCCTTGGGAGGAAGGAAATGAAAAATTTACAAAGTTCATGAATTTTAATGAACTTAAGGATCAGTTAAAGCAATGTTTTTCCTGTGGAAAGTAGCTGTAAATTGAGCTACTGACATTGAGAAAAAGCAAAAAAGGGAATGCATCTTTGGCTTATGGATTTGGTGACAGATGTAAAGAATGCCATGGATCACAAGATTCATTTCTGGACCAAATAAACAGTGACTTCTTCACATGAGCCAATAATTAGGAGAGAGAAATTCACATATTATGGCCATGAGTGAATAATGGAGTAGATTATGCTTGGTAAAGTTGAAAAAAGTAGAAGAGAAAGGCAATGGCCGAAAATAGTCAGCTGAGATTAGAGATGTTAGTGGAACTTTCTGGGAAGCATTATAAATAGTTACTTGACCAAGGTCAAGTCAAGATAGCAACCATCTGTACATACCATACCATCTTTAGAAGATAAGCCCATAACTAGCTTAATAAATACTGCCTAAGACTGGATTACATTTCACAGGTTTGATTAGGAATTGCAACTCTCATATTGATGATACAAGTAGTCAATCAACTTTTATCAAAATGTCATTAAATATTATAATTCCTTGTTACATGCCTTAGCTATCATGATGGTTTTCTAACTTTCAAAATTATAATGGACTGGCTTTTATGATACCAATTTTCATTGTTAAATTTACAGTACATAATTTATGCTTATATTACTTGAATTAATACATTATCATGTGTACATTATGTGCTTGTTGATGTCCTGTGTTGGAACTGAGATGGAGATGGTGCATCCATCCTTGCATTCCTTGATATTTCAACAGCTTTTGATACTACCGGTATCAACCGCAGTATTCTTCTGAATCAGTTCCAGGGATCGGAGATAGGAGGCACTGTTATATGGTGGTTCTCTTCCTTCCTGACCAGCTTCAGTTGATGTTGGTTGGGGAAGGGAAAGAGGTTTTATCCCAATCCCTGAAAGGTGTACAAGTTTTGATGGGGAGGAATCACCTCCAACTCAGTTTTACATCAAGTGGATGTGTCTATTGGAGCCACTTAGATCTGGAGATATTCCATTCTTAATCTTGGATGGATTGCATTTCTTCATTCAAAAGTGGTGTGCAATCTGGAAGTACTCAATGAGCAGGTGTTAGCTGCAGCCAGGAAGGTCTTTGCACAACTTTATCTAGTATACCTATTGCACCCTTTCCTAAACCATAAGGCTATTCAGGGTGTCACTTGCGCCCTAGTGTCACAGCTCAAATATTACAATGCATTTCCTCTGGTGTTGCCCTTGAAGACCGCTCGGAAGTTTTAATTGGTTCAAAAAGCAGCACGGCAGACAGCGATGAATATTATGCTCATGTGACACTATGCCTCTGCTCCACAAGCTGCACCAGTTACCACAATTTATTTATTTTATTTATTAGGAAATGTATTTGCCACCCATCTTGTATCCAACTCTGGGCAGCTTACAACATAAAAGTGTTGCAGTTACCACTACGCTTCAAGGTGTGGACCAAAGTTCTGATTATAATTTATAAATCTCTACTTGGCGTAGGACCTGGTTATTTGACAGATTGCTTAGCTTTTGTGGAACTAGCCCAGCAAGTGTAATCTGGTAAGTGTTTGGATGCTCTGGATCCTTTAGTAAAGCACTGTCATCTATCAGGACCACTGAAGCATGGTTTCTTTGTTGTAGTACCCACCATCTGGAATGAGATTTCCCTGATATCTGTGTGGCTCCCTCCTCCTGGAATTCTGGAAAACCTTAAAGACTGGCTGTTCCCCCAGGCTTTGGTTTAGGATATTTGGGCCCTTACTGAATTGTGTGCTTGTGTAGTTAGCCAAATCCACCATTGGTTTTATTCTTATAATTATTGTATTTGGTTTTTATTACACATTTCTTTACAGTTTTGATTTATTAGAACAAGTAGCATACCGATACAAATTTGTTGATTACCCCCGTTTGTCCCTTGCCCCAAAAAGGCACTTAAACCCCAGAAGATCCTTCTATGGCAAGTTTACAAGCCAGAAATATGTCCTTGTTCTTCACCAAAGGAAACGTGGAAGCCTTGGCTTATTTTATTTTTTTTTAAAATAGCCTGTCTTTATTATTTTTATAAATAAGGCAACAAACATATCTAATACATCTTCCTTCTATTTTTCACACAACCTTGGAGATGGGTTGGGCTGAGAGAGAGTGACTGCTCCAAAATTATCCAACCAGGAGACTAGGACTTCTACTCCCACTTTTCATAGTCTCCTGGTTTCTAGCCTGGAGTCTTAACCATTAGATCAAGCTGGCACTCTTTTCCTCCTGTTTCCTCCTGTTTTGAAGGGAGTATGCCAATTATCGTGTTTCTCCAACAAGACGACCCACCTTGAAAAGAAGCCCTATCACGTTTTTGAGCACATGCGATCAAATTAAGCCCCACCTACAAAATTAGCCCTAATTAATACCCCTCCCATCCTGGGGGGTGGGACAAGGCACAGAGGTTAAAAAAAAGGCTAGGATGGGGATAGGGGTGGTGGAGCTGCTCTACTTACCAGGCCTCGCACACCCCGACACCTGCCTCACCTTCTTCTGCAGCCACTTTCTGCCACTCATACGCATCGCCCTGGCCTCTGTTTTGCCTTCAGATGCCTGCTGGCATCTGTTATCTGCAGCCAATAACAGAGCTCCGGATTGGTCCGGAACTCTATTATCAGCTGCAGAGGGCTTTCCGGAAGGCATCTGAAGACAAAACAGAGGCTGGGGCGATGCGTGCGAATGGCAGCAAGCGGCTGCAGAAGAAGTGGGCAAGCAGCAGGCTCCTGCTGGTCGGGGCTGTTGGTGCCACTGCCACGAGGTGAGTCAATAATTAGAACCCTCCAAAAAGAAGGCCTAGCCATTTTTTCGGGGGTCATAAGAAAATAAGACCCGGCCTTATTTTTGGAGAAACACAGTACTAATTCACACTTTATTGTAAATGAACCACAGAAAGGCCATTTATGATAGAAGGAAAAATAAGTGGAAGTATTCCAGCAATGTGCTCAATAACCTGTTTATCATCATCATTCAAGTTCTTCCTGAAAGGATATTTTAACTAACTGTCTGGAAGTCAGCATAGAAAAAAATCTAAAACTGCTTAATATGGAACATTTTCACAGTCTTTGTAGAACTGCTGTAAAATAAATAATTTTTGTGGATCATGCTTAATATTCTCAAAGATCAATCTAATAAGCACAATATGCATATCAAGATAAAAGTATCATTTACAACTTTCTTGGAAAAAATGGAAAATTTCTCCTGTGAAAACTAATAATGTCTCTCATAGCCTTAACAGGGCAGAGCTAATTAATATGACAAAAATATTACAGCATGTGTGATTTAAGGATACTAGGATGCTAAGGCAATTAAATTCTTCACAGAATACTGCACACAAACTTTTTAATATCAATTATTGTGTAGGAAGCCACCTATATCTATCTAAAATTAGAGAAACTGAACAGAGAATATATGTATGATTAATTGCTGTAGGCATTTTATCAGAATTAAATATTATGGGTCATAATCCAACACCAAGTTAAACGTAATAATTTCATAGATTTCAGAGACAAATATGCTTGCACTGCAACCTAAATTAATTTTCCCCATCCAAAATTACTAAATATATACTTCCAAAGATGTATATCTTCTCTATAAAATAAAAAGTTTCTCTAGAAAATTGGTACAAGAATCATTGTGGAACTGGCAAGAGGGAAATTACAGAGAATTAAGCAAATCTTTGCTTACACATGTCACCTCAAAGGAGTTGTAAGCATTTTTTTAAAGGTCTTTTAATGCTGTTTTAGAAACTAGTCATAAATATTTCTCATATGATATATGCAGCTAACAAACTATTATGTAATACTGTATAATTATTAATGATGGTCAACAAAAAATATACAATTGGGTATTATGATCACATTGCATCTCTCTTTAAAACATCACTGAACTCAGTTTATATCCAGCGTCTATTTATATTGTTATTTCATTCTAAAGCCATCAAACCTGAATATCTGAAGTACTTTTTTGCTATATCTAATTGCTAGTATACTAAGATCTCCAAGGAAATTTTTTTCATTCATATACGACAGGTTGCAATACGAAATGCCAGGCTTCGAATTAACAACATGGTTGTGGCATGCTGTTCCACATTTTCCATTTTTCCAGACTTCTTTTACCTCTACTTTGGCTTTCATTCCTTTCACTTCTACACCAGGAGTGGGCAATTAATTTTTCCAAGGGGCCATGTGAGAAACAGGGACTGTAGTGACGGGCCATTGCATTTGCCCTGTCCCTGCCACAGATGCCCCGCCCCTTGTCAGAGACCACCCTAGTCCCTCTCGATGCAACCCCACCCCCCACTGATGCTGTCTCGCCTCTCACTGCTGATACCCTCTCCCACTGCCAATACTGCTACAGCAGGGGTGGGTTCTACTTACCTTTACTACCGGTTCACAGTGGGGCCGCGCATGTGCAGAAGCGTTTTGATGACATCGGGGTCGGTGGGCGGGGCCTCCCACCAGTTTTACTACCAGTTCTATAGAACCAGTGCAAACCGGGGGCAACCCATCACTGTGCTACAGGCTGAACAGGGACAGCAGAAAGGCCAAATGTTACCCACAAGCTGTAAAATGCCCAGATCTGTTCTATACATTACTTTTTAAATTTCTGCAGTCTTTATGCTATCCTTAGTATTATCATTAAGGCTTTTTAATATTTTGCTCTACTTTAGCTAATGGTATTTGGGATTTTTGTAATCCACTCCAAGATCCTATTGAATAAGAAGGTAGAGGGTATTTATTTGTTTGTTTGTTTGTTTGTTTATGAAAATTTGTATGCCTGCCCAACTCACTCTCAGTGATTCCAAGCAATGCAAGAATAAAAAAGCAGTAACCTTCCACCACCACCCCTGGCAACAATAATCAAATGAGCCGCTTGATGGGTTCCATCTCACTCTGGGATACCCATGCCCATTGGAAAAACCATATCTTCAGGATATTGCAAAAGAGTGTCAAAGCTTATCTCCACAGGGATGATGTTCCACAAAGAGGAAGCAGCCACAAAGAATGCCCTTCTTCTTGGTCCCCCTAGATGGATCTCCTTAGGAGTGGGCCTATAACATTCCCTGCCTTTCCACTCTGGTAGGTCAAGTAGATGTGACTGGGAAAAGTAAAAACTAAAAGTTTTTTTTTAAAGTTTGGAGAAATTCTCTATACACATCTTTTTCAATATATTCGAGGTTGTCCAATCTAAACATTTTATTCTTTATTTATAAATTTTATGTACCCCTATCTATCTATCCATTTTCTTTATTCCGTTATCTATCTACCCATTTTCTTCTGTAAGTCATTACATAGGTCTGCCAATCTATGATCACAGTGAATATTAACTGGACTAACTGTGAGATGGGTCTTGTTCATCACAATCAGTGGTGGGTTGCTACCGGTTCACTCCGGTTCGGGCAAACTGGTAGTGGCGGCAGTGGGAGGCTCCGCTCACTTGCCTGGACGTCATCATGGATGCTCTGCGCATGTGCAGAAGTGCCACATGCAAGCAAAGCGAGCATGCGCACACGCACGCTCACAGTTCCAAACCAGTAGTGAAGGTAAGAAGAACCCACTATTGATCACAATGTACGAACGCCTGCAAAAATTGATGGGAGTTAGCAGAGATGGCTGAATTGACTGTTCTGATCAAAGAAAAAAATACAAATACTTTTATTTCGACTTGGAAACCGCTTCTGGGCTTTGTACTTGAGGTGAAAAAAAATAAAACTTTGATTTTGGGTTTAACCAATTAGATAGATTTGTTGTTATGGAAATGCCTAGTTTATATTATTATGTAAAAGTAAAAAGTTGAGGTTTGATGTTAATACCTTATTCTACTGCACCAAAGGGAGTCGGAAGTCAATGCCCTTTTTTTTTCCCCTCTTTTCTTTCCCTTACTTTTCCCTTTCCTATTTTCCCTACTATTTACTATTTATATCCAAAACATAGTAAATAAGTTGGAATCATTATTCATTAATAATATTTATCTTCCCAGTTCCCACAACTATGAAGTGAACTCAAACGAGTGCTGCAGGATATTTTACTATTTAATAAACCGTTAGTGTTTTGTTAAATAGTTAAATATTCCTTGGCATCCCTGTAACAGCCTGGGGTGCCTCAGCACACTGTTTGAGTATGCAGTTAAATATTGCTTTGGCCTAGGAGCACTGTGAAAAATTTACTGAAGCACTAAGGGCACTGTGAATGAGGAAAGTTTAAAAATCTCTGATTTATCTATATAATAGATGTACCACTCAGTTACTTTCAGTGCTCTTGTTTATCATTTAAGAAAGACATTAAAAATATTTTTCACCCGGCCCCGGGACAGGGCTATTTGTGACTTTGCACTGATACTGCATTTTTTATTCGTTGATTCTTGGAATTTCCTTGCACAATATATTAATTTATATTATTTTTGTTTATTTATTACAGTTTTCTATTTGTTATTGTTTCAATATTTTCTAATCACTTAGAGTTGTTCAGACAATTGGGGTGGCTTACAAATTGAGCAATAAAACAAATAAGGGGGAGTGACTGGCCCAAAGTCAGCCAGTGAAACTTTATGGGCAAGGGTGGACTTAAGGCCAGGTTTTTCTGCTTCTGGTTCATACAACATTGCACAAACAGCGATGTAGGCTTAGGAAAAACCTAAGCAGGTAAAACTAATATCACAATGCAGAAAGTCAATGTCACTCAGAAGTTTTTTTCAACTTATCATTTATATATTTCATGTATTTGTTATTTATTTAAATTTATTTGCCACCCATCTCGCCATGGGGCTATTTTGGCTATATACACTCACACTCATCATTTTGTTTATTTATTTATGAGATTTATGTATCACCTGAAACCAAAAGGACTCTAGGCAGCTTCCAGAATTTACATATAAATAAAATGCCACTTGATATAATACTAATTAAATCAGTCATCCAATTAAGTTTGGATTTAATTAAAGTTAAAAGTAGTAAGTTGAATTTATTGTATTTATTAAATGAGGCACCACTGGTATAATTAATCCCTGGAGCCCTTCTGGAAGAGCCTAGTTTTCAGCTGTCCCCAGAAGCCCACAAACCTATGGGCTATTATTGCCTCAAGGGCAAGCTATTCCAAAGGTTTCAGCATTACCAGGTAGACCAGATAAGAAACATGAACAGATAATTCTACTTTATTTTAAGGTTACATTAAAGGAATTGCAAGTCTGAAAGTACAAATCTCTCCCATGTTCCCCTTTATAACCTACAGCCAAACTACAGAGGGTCCCTTCTGAGCCTCTTGTTCCACCCACAATCCAGCTATAGACTATGCTTTCTCTTACCTGACCATTCCCTAGGCAGCATCTCTTCAGCCCATCTCCCAAGATCTTTCCCATATACCTTTAACAAGATATCTGAGGAGTCATCTCATCCCAATGGGACTAGCCTGACCCACTCATTCCAGAAGAAGGGGTCTGCTGAAGATCCCATCTGCTAAGGAATTCCAACAGGCGGGATCAAAGAGAAGAGCCTTGTCTACTGTGTTCACAGCCCTGTAAAACACTCTACCACTGTAGGTGAGAACTGTTCCTATCCCTTTGGCCTTCCTGAAAGGAAGGTATTAAAATTTGGTTTTCCCAGTTGACTTGGGACCCCAAGGGGAGGCGCTCACTGCTGGAGGTAGTTGTTGGGGTAAATAGATCTAATTTCTGTGCTATCCATCTCCTTGGTTCTAATTTTTTACATCGTTCTTAAATTTAGTTGTTTTTCTATTTATTTTTTTACTGTTTGTAAGCTGGTCAGAATCACCTTATCAGTGAGATGGATAGCATATAAACTTAATAAAACAAACAAACCTCCCCTTCAGGCTCATTACTCCTTCCTTCCAAGTTCACAGGGCAAATTAACACGTGAAATACCACTTTTTTTTAAAATTTGATTTATATGCCGCCCTTCTCCGGAGACTCAGGGCGGCTTACAATGCGCTAAGCAATAGCCTTCATACTTTTGTATATTTATACAAAGTCAGCTTATTTCCCCCACAAACTGGGTCCTCAATTTACCTACCTTAGAAAGGATGGAAGGCTGAGTCAACCTTGAGCCTTGGTGAGATTCGAACCTGCAATAATTGCAGGCAGCTGATGTTAATAACAGGGCTTTAGACCACTGTACTATCCAAGGCTCTTGCTCTTGGGTCAAACAGGAAAGATACCAACTCATTCTTAGGAATTATTAGAGATGAATTTCCTGTAAAAGTTAGCAAAGCCCAGAAAGCGCTGTATTTCTTTCATATTATCACTTTTGTGTGTATGTGTTTGTTCCATAATGGAATAGCCTCTACCTTTGCTGCATCTATCTGTATGCCTTCTATGGGGATTCTGTAGTCTAAATGAGGCAAATCAAATGCATGTTTTCCCAGTTTGGGAAAGAGTTTGTTGTCCCGTAATTTTTGTAATACACATCTGACATGGAAGGATTGTTTTTTGGAATAAGCTAACATGTCATCTAAGTACACCATCACATATTTGGTTAAAATTCCTGAAAATATGTCATTCATGAAACTGGAAAAAGCAGCTCCATAGTTAACAAGTTTGTATATTCAAACTTGCCCTATCTTGTATAGAAAGCTGTTAAATATTCATTTCCTTCTTTCCTTCTGATTAGGCAATTCTCAACTCTAGATTTGAAACAATACATACTTTTCTGACCACTCTGAGATCAGTTGGAGTGGATTCCAATTGTCATACTGTTCAGGTCTTTGCAAACATGAGGGACGCTCTCTCCTTTCCCTTCAGAATGGTTGCTACCTCTCCTTGTTTTTTGAGTGCCAATGTTGGTGAGTTGGAAGGGAAATAAGGCCACTACTGAAATCCTTCTCTTTGGAATGGAGTATGAGACATGCAAGATTGATGTCGTCCTTATCAGGTAAACTAGATAGGAACACTAATTCTGTTTAATTCTAAGAGCTAATTCTACTTTATGGTAAGGCTACCTTAACAGAATCTTGCAAGTGTGAAAGTACAAATCTCCCTTTTCATCCTGAAAAATTAGGGAGGGTCCCTTCTGAGCCGTGCTTTGCCCACTATCCAGCTGCTGATATACCCTCTTTTATCTAACCATTACCTAGACACCATTCCTTCACCCTGTCTCCCAAGGTTTTTTCCACATACCTTTAAAAATGGAGGGGGGCTGCTATAGAGAATACTCATAACCAAGCCCTTCATAGGATAAAGATTAGAAGGAAAATATCAAAGTGCATCTGTGTTCAGCACTTCTATCCACAGATGCAACAAAGGTGAAATAATTTCACATTGCCTTCCTTATTGCTAGAGAATAGGCTCAAATCTGGATTCTTACTTGTGTCTAGTCACATTCACTTCCTATTCAAGAGTCACTTCATATCACAGAACCCCTCAATAAATCAAGGGACTGCAGAGGATCAGTGAGTTAAGAGATTGCTTAAACGTTAATCTGTTGAGAACCCTAGTTGTCCATATTCCAGAAGTTAAAAGACACCCAACAGAATCACCCAGATCTCTGGGAAACTCCATGAATGCCATCAGAATTATTTTTAAATCCATAGGTATTTGTGGCACGTCATCTTAATGGGTCCTCCTCCTTGCAGATGTTGGTAGCTTCAGTTAACTCCATCACAAAGAAGTGATTTGTTGATTACAATGGACTAATAGAAAAATTTCCTTGAAGCAGATTGTGACACATCTGCTCTGAATTAAACACCAGATCTAAAAGTGCCAATCATGTGAATTGAACCAGTGACGGCCTAGGACATCTTAGTGGTTGCTAAGATGATCATGAAGTCTCAAGCCACCCCCACCCCCATGCCAGGGAGGAGAGACTGAATTTACTTAGCACTATGTAAAATAATCAAATGACCCATTAAGGATGCTGCCATGCAGTTGGCAGGATGGCACAAAATTAATTGGTTTTTTTATTGGACAAACTCCGTGCAACAATTAAAATTTTGGAAAAGTATTCAACTGAGAATGTAAACTACATCACAAAAAGGAAAGCTGATTCTAAATCCACTAACCCTTGTCAATGGAAGCATATTTGAAAGTTACTTGCATTGCAGGTGATCATTAGGATGTTCTTCCCAATATTTAATAAAAATTATTCCTTCTAATTGAACCAGTGGAATTTAGTGATGGTTCCAATTTGATGTTCACTAAATATTTTGAATCACAGCTGCAATTATGGCTTTTCATTAGCCAAGCTGGTGATATTCAATGAGAAGTGAGGTTTAAATTGTCTGGAAGTTGTCATAAATTTACACTGGAACAATAGAAAACAATCACTGGCACGATAAGATTATCATATTGCATTTAATATGAGCCTTCCCCAGCTTAAACACATCTTCGTAAGTTATGATTTGCAGGCCTCTCATCATTTTCGTTACTCACCTCTCTATACTTTCCATTTTGCCATAATCTTTCTACAAAATACAATGCCCAGAATTTGGTAGAGCACACACCACATGAGGTCTTACGAAAGCAGAATTGAACAATATTATTATTAAATGTCAATTGATGAACATTCTTTTCCCCCTTTTTAGCAAATAGCTTCCAGTGGACTTCTATTATATTTAAAATCTCAGCTAACTCCCTATTGTCAGTTGTTCCTCAATTGCTGAAGAAAGGTAAGATACTCTGATGCAGGGGTGAAATCCAGCAGGTTCTAACAGGTTCTGGAGAACCGGTAGCGGAAATTTTGAGTAGTTCACAAAACCGGCAAATACCACCTCTGGCTGGCCCAAGAGTGGGGTGGGAATGGAGATTTTGCAATATCCTTCCCACAGGAGGGGAGGGAATAGAGATTTTGCAGTATCTTTCCCCTGCCACGCCCACCAAGCCACGCCCACAGAACCGGTAGGGCAAAATTTTGGATTTCACCCCTGCTCTGATGTAACAGATTAGACTAACACTTTCAGAAATTTAAACTATTGAATGTTCCTATTCATACCCATGATCAAGTTGAATTTCACTCTGGATTACAGTTTTTATAATGAAGTTAATTTCAAATGGCCATCAAAATCAAACAGAAAATGTGCTTAAAAATCACATTAGCTTAGTTTTAGGCCATTAAAATTCCTACCCATTTTTACACATGACAACACTGTTCCAACTTCTTATATGTGTATATTATATGTATATTTTTCTGTACTTTTATTTATTTTTTCTAAATGAATAACTTTTAACATAATGTAAAAAATTATTTATATATGTGTGTGTGTGTGTGTGTGTGTGTGTGTGTGTAGGTCTTTGGTTATTCAGGTTTTCTCCCGCGTAAAATTGGAAGTGTCTTGGC
>WNWU01000011.1:29435748-29586297 GCA_012654045.1 Ptyas mucosa | reverse complement strand
TGAAGATGACGAATGAGACTTCGTCAAAACGTTGCCAAGACACTTCCAATTTTATGCGGGAGAAAACCCGAATAACCAAAGACCTACATACAAATACCCGCGAAAACCTATATATATATATATGTATATATATATATATTCTTTTAATCAAACTTTTTAAGAGTTTTTTTCCCAGGAAAAAGAAAGATGCTTATCTTAGTCAAGCCTAAAATGAAAGAAAATTAGTCAGCCGAAGTGTTGACACATTTTTTCATTTAATCAAATAAGGTAATTTTAACAATCATTGAAAAGAAACATAGAAATTCATGCCTGAACTCCAGATTATCCAGATTCTACATTTTATTTTGTCCTAATTCAAATTCAAGGATCTCTCACTACATGTGTTTATCATAAAAATCTTACTTTGCAAGCAAACACTGCCCTCTTGTGCACTAGAATTTCCAGCAGAGGATCTTGTCAAATTTTTAAAGATAAATGTTAAATAAAGGAGGGAAATAGCTTTACAAATTAAAAACAATAAAATACTTCATAAAACTTTCTGATCCAATAGAAGAGTGATTAACTGGGAAATACAACCTAAGGACTGACTGCTTTATAGTAAGTCTCAACAGTTCAGTGAAGAAAGAGCTCAGTTGAGACAGACAGAAAGTGTAACCAGTTTTACTCAAAAGTCACTTGGCTGGAGATTGCAACACAGAGCTAACCTAAAATGTTTACTCTGAAGATTAAATCCAACTGGGCTCTACGTTCAGTTTATTTTCTTGGAAGGTCAAAGTCCTTCATTACAAAAAGGACTGAACTGGAGGTTGCAATTTTCATCATGTGGAGGAATGGAAAAGATGTTTTCCGTCTACTTCCTCCTGAAGGCTATCCAATTTTGTTTTCCAGTTTAATATCACAAAGATTGAGTTAGAAACAAAGCAACCTAGCAAAAGTGCACATGCAGGGGAAATGCAAAAGGTGGGTAATGTATTAAGAATATGACCACCACAAATTCTCTGAATATCACACATTCTGCATAACAATGATCAAGAGGCAAACAGCATCTCAGGTTCTACATATACATGGCTATATAATAAAAACCATATGAGCTCATTTCAAATAAATTCCTCCAAATCACTGCAAAATATTACAGAGATAATAGATTATTTTTAAAAATAATTTCCCCAAGAAAGTATCTTTTTCTAAAACATATTTTGGGGTGAATGATTGTGTTAGTATGTAAGAAATTCTTAGTAGTGTAAAAAACTAGTGTATCCTGAAGGCAAAAAAAAAAATAAAGTCTTGTTTTCATCATGATGCTTATAGTAGGAAAATTTCTCACTCTTTCACTACCAATCAGGAAATATGAAATTAAAATGCTTGAGATGTAAGCCAACAATACGTTTTTAAAAACAATGACAGAGATAACACACAACAATCATTGAAGAGGGGAGAAATCTTCTATGGTAATCTTAAATTCAATTTTCTCGTCAATTTTAATTCTTTGTCCTTCCAAGATGCTTATTTCATTAATATAAACAGCAAAGCTCACTGCTGTTATATTCAGTACCTACTTCCTTCCCCCAACTCCTTGCAAGAGTTCAAAAGTCTTGGCCCTTTCAGTATAGCAGGTATAAATTAATACCCTTCCTTAAAAGAACATAGCAACAAAGTAGAAACAGACATTTGCAGGCAACAGCCTTTGAAAAGAACTGCAGGGACAAATGGTGACAATGAAGCTACGGTCAAGAGTAAAAAGGTCAAAGGTACAGACAAGTTTAAGGAATTACAAAACTACACATTTGTCTATGATCCTCCCCTGAGTTCAGACAATCTGTGTCAAGCCAGATTCTGAATAGAATATTGTTAAGAATTCGCTTTTTTTTTAAACTTCCATAACAATAAATTGGAGAGACATAACAGAACAGACTTATAAAAGTTTGCTCAAATTCAGCTAGATAAACAGCATCTTAAAAACAGATAGCTTAAAACAAACAGTTCAGCAGCTAGTGCTCTGTGTGTGGGGGGCAGAGGGGGGAGTCTAAGGTGAAGTAATCATGTTCTTCTATATTAGTGTGCTGACCCTTTGTAGGGCATGAAATTAACTATCAGCAAGTAAAAAATCTGCTACTTGTTAAACTACTTTGCTACACAGAGTGGTCTTAAAGTAAAATAGGGGATTGAATTTCTTCTGAAAGATTAACTTGTATAACCTCTCAGCAGGCTTTCCCTATCAATGAACTCTAGCAAAAACCACTCAGGGTTAATTGGAAATATAGACATTTTGCAGGCATTTATAGAATAATTCTGAAAACCGGACTGGCTAAAAAGCCTTACCTTGACAGCTGTCCTTGAATAACGTATTTTAGCACTGGCCATTCTGAAGTGCATCTCAAAAAACAAAACAAAAACCCTGGGATAGAAATGCAATGGGAACAGAAGTGGAGGCTAAATTTAACATGTAAATCAAACTTGACTATAAACTTAATCTTACCACCCAACCGCTTTAAAATGTCAGGGATGGAATCTATCTGTAGCATTCTCTATTCCAGCATATAAGTAAAAAATTATTTTGATTTAATGCATGATATGCTTTGTTTCAAGGGCAAAGTCTTTAAGAAAAATGCAAGCATGGAGAATGAAATATGACTTCCATCTTCCATTTCTCTTCAATTTTGTTCAGCCCAAATATTCTGCATTTATTTAAAGCTAAAGTTTTATCCCTAAGGAAGTATCTTTCTGATATCTTGAAAAGTTATCTGCAAGGTCAAGTACTGCCCAGCATAATGGAATAATGGTATCTAGAGACAACATGATTTTGAAAACTGGAGCTTTTAATCACATATGTAAACAAAGAAACTTCTATCTTAAACAAGTCTGAGTCTTAAATATGAAAATATTATTAGAAACATGTGCAAAAATCAATTTAGTCCAAAAATCTTTAGTTCTATAGGTGTAACAACAATCTAGATATCACGATAAGAACTAAAAGTGTAACTCCACTAACTTAAGAATTAAAAATAGTAATATTTAAATAGATTTTCCAACAATGAAGTAACAATGATCCATATTTAAAGAAATATAAATCAAAAAGGTGTCCTCAACATATAGGTATTCTCAAGGTTAAGAGTGTCAGAACTTATGGACAATGCATATTTACAAACAGGCTACCTATTACTTAAAATGGCAGACCAGCAACATGTTCCAACTCAAAATGGTGGATCGCATTCTCCTTCCTCAAGCTGATGAACTGCTGAAGCCACTCAATGCTTTCATGGGTGTCATGAAGCAATGTGTGCGTTTTTAATATACAACCTATTTTCAACGGTTTTCAGCAGTTCATGAAAGCACTGTGCATCTTCAGAGGTTCATCGCCCTAAGGAAGAACACCATTTGTTGTTTTGAGTCAGATTTGGACAGTGAGAGATGAATTATGTGAATTTGATTCAGTTGGGACCAACCATGAGATTGAATTTTAACTGAAGCAGTTTTAACACAAGCACTCATAGATCTTCAAATTTCCATAAAATACAGGCAGGCTCTTTTTATGAAATTATTCAAACAGAGGTCTCTATATCCATGTTCTTTCTTTTTAGAATTTTTGCAATTCCAGTTTGATATTAGAAGAACTATCTTCAACTGTACAGCTATATTATAGTCCAAAACTATAGTCCAAAACTAGTCAATTTTTCAGTATACTTTTTTTTATACTGAAGAAATATCTGTCAAACAAATTGGAACTCAACACAGACATTTGACTGAATAACCTGTTTTTATTTACATAAAAATTTTACTTAGATTGAGTAATATCTCATTCTTAATCTGGAGACTGCCTGTAGATTGGTCTGATAAATAGAGAACATTCTGAATCTAATATAAAAGGAATATAATTATTTATTAATATTTCTTTCACTTGTACCCTGCCTTTCTCAAAGCAGTTTTCAAGTACTCAAAGCAGATTTTTAAAATCCTTCTTTAATATTTGACCCACAATCATATCCCAAATATTATATGATAAGTGTCAACATATTACTTATAATGGAAACATTCATATTTTCTTCCTAAACTAAAAAAAGTTCTGTAATCAAGGCAAAAGTCTTGGAAAAAATTAATTTAATTCTTTCTCTCTACTTTTAATGAAATATTTCAATTAGGAAATATAAAAAGTAAGTCTGCTTCCTGAAAGTTCTCCATATTATCTTAGCACTTTCCAAAATCCAAAAATTGAAAATAGAGTTTCCAACTTTAGAATTATTAAATATTTTTAGTAACCTATTATAAAAAGCCGCTTTACACCATGAATTTAAAAGTGCAAAAATTAGTGATCCACTTACTGTCTTTTAGATGCTTGGTATAATGAAGTTAATTTCAAATGCTACAAGCTACCTGGATTTTGCAATCAGGAAGAGGCTGCAACGTAACAATTATCAGAAATGTGAAAAGAAACATTTAAAGTCTATGTGTTGTAATCTCCATTGACTTTGTTCACAGAACAGTAATACATGTGATTGTGTGTTTGAAAGATGTGTATTTATTTAAAGTTGTGTCCATTTTTCCAGTATTTCTTTAAATAGTGGTTAAAAATAAATGAACCAACATAATCACACAATCAATATATGGCAGAAACATGAAAATAAGTAAATATGGAAATAGATAACAATAACAAAGAAACCCTCAGCTAGTCAGAATAAAATAACCTTAATACAATGACAAACAGTAAGGGAAGGAATCTACCAACATAAGACGTTCTATTATCAAAAGACAAGTAGTACTTTTATCTCAATCAATAACACAAGGTTAGAGATCAATGCTTATTGTAGCAGACTCTTAGTAATTCAGATCCAATTTGTGGTAGTGAGCACATTCTTATTGCCCTGATAAATTTATATTTATCCTATTTATAAGCCATCCAATTCCAAAAATGATTCAGGGCAGTATCACAAAATTTTAAAATTTCAAAATGGAATTCAAAACAAAAGCATGAAAACAGGAGATAGAGGGAATTACATTGTAATATAAAACAACATTTGAGAAAAATAGTGCAAGGAAAAATCCCTAATATTTTGGTCACCTGTTTCCTATTTATACCTTTGGAAGGGAATCAAGCATATTCTACAGACATGATCAATTCCTCCTCTTTTTCTAATGCCAAAGTGGGATTACTATACTAATCCACCAATCCTTTCATGTTGCAGCAGGATGATACATTGTGAACTGATCTCAACACTTTTCAACCTGGGAAAAAAAAAGCTGCTGATGGATTTGGGCCTCCAGAAAACAGGATGTATGTTGCAGATAGACTGCCTTAGCACCTTTCACTTTGAAATTCCCCATGCCATTCATGGGGAAGAAGATATGAATAGATTACATATCCTGCCCACCTTCTTTGGCACTAGTAGTTGCAGGAAAATACTTCAGATGGGAGATTACACGTGACTCACAGACTGCCCATATGCAAAATGCTAGACTGTAGCCCTGCTCTAGTTGTTTCTAAACTCAAGACTTTAATTTATTTAATAAGATTTTACATGGAGTAGTTTCTATTAAAGTTATCCACTTCTAAATAAACATACTTAGAAGGGTTTTTTTTCCTACAAAAGCAATGCTACTTAGTCAACAGAGGAACTGGAGTCCCTCCTGGGATGTTTACTAATATAGGGTGTCTGACCATCATCACAATCCCAGGAGAATCCTCTGGGGATTTAAGCTCTCTCACACTTATATCACCCACACTTTGTCATCCACCAATAGCAAGATTCATGCACTGGGCCTATATCCCAATGCTACACTTGCCAGAGAAAAAATATTATCAAGTGAATGAAAAAGAGTGGTGTGCTCTTTTTCTGAACAGCCATTAAAAACCTGTTGCCACCACTTCTCTTTTGCTTGCTCTCTGATGCAACTAGGGGGCTGGGCTTGTTGGATCAAATCTTTTATTTTATTTTTTAGTTTATTTATTTATTTGTCAACCATATATAAGATAATAGATTAAAGTATAAACATGGTTATGAATACATGAAATGGATACAAATAAAAAGGGATATTAGGACATGGACGGTAGGCACACTGGTGCGCTTATGCACGCCCCTTACAGACCTCTGTAATGGAGTGGGGTGATGTCAACAGTAGACAGTCTAAGGTTAAAATTTTGGGGGTTTGGGGAAAAAACCAGAGTCAGGTAATGCATTCCAGGCATTGACCTGAAGTCATATTTTCTGGAATTGAGTTTGGAGTGGTTTACCTTGAGATGTCCACGAAAATCATCTAAAGTCAGAACATCTTTGATTCTTGTAAAAATAACTGACCCTCCTTTCCAAGAATTTGTTGACATTTTCTCTTTGGAAAGCACAATAGGAGCCATTGGACCCTACTTTGGGCACTAAAGAATTCAGCATGTGAGCAAGAATTCACCATAGAGCAATAACAGCTCCTGGAGAATATTAAATAAGTTTTGCATGGACTTTAAATCTAAGGGCAGTACAAGACTTACAGCTCCCCACTACATCTTCCCTGGGCTGAGTAGGGGTGGGGGTTGGGATTTTGCCCAAACAAATCCTACGGCTGAAGGTGGACCAAAGGCTGGGTTCTCCTATGCCTAATCCAGCACTTTGATCACTACCATCACATTGGTGGTTAGTTGCTTTTACTGGTTCTTCCTGGGGGGCGTGACAAAGCCTGCAATGATCTCTCGGCGAGAGCAAAGTATATGGCAATTGAGCCCAAGCAGAAGAAATGGGGGCTAAAACCTGACCCGACTGCGAACCATTTCGGCGGCCTCCATTCCTTACCTCCGATAATGGTACGGATAAGGGAGGCGTGTCCCGGGCAGTCCACCAGGGTCAGCTGGAGCAGCCCAGGCTCGGGCCCCAAGTGCGGAGGCAGCTCGGTGCAGAGACAAGAGAAGCCCAGGTCCAGGGTGATGCCCCGAGCTCGGCTCTGCGGCGCCCTGTCGAAAGCGGCCGTGGAGCCGATGGTGCTGAGAGCCCGGGCCAAGGCGGTCTTGCCGCTGTCGATATGGCCCAGGACGCCCACGTTGACATTCAGTCGGCGAGGGTCGCCCGACTTGGAGGCAGCAGAAGCGGCGCTCGCACCGGCCATTGATGCCTTTCTCCCGCTCTCTCTACTCACTTCGCTTCCCAACTGGTCCGTTTCCCAACAGCACCCCCGCGGCAACACGGTCCGTGTTAAGCAGTTCCAGTAAAGCGGCAGGCGCAGGGGAAAAGCTCTTTCAAGAAGTCCCCAAGGAAAGCCTGAAGTTGGCTTCCGAATAAAGTTCGGCTATACGCTTACGTTGTGTTCAAAATTAAAGGCACACATAAATATTCAAGACACTATCCATAACGTTCTTATAAAATGTCCCTCAGTCATGATCTGGATGACTGAGAATCTCCGCAGATTTCTTATAAAATGCATTTTAAAGAAACACCTATATTCATCTATCTATATACTTTCTCATACTTCTTCATACATTTCAATTCAACTAAGTGAATTCAAATTCACTTAAGGAAATGCCAAGAAAAACATACAATAAAAATTGAGTGTTACTCAATTTTTGGCTCATTAAAAATGAGATTAATTTAGAAAGTGAATAGAAACATATAACCCCAGTTTCTCATTTCATCAGCTTGCACAATTGCAGTGTCTTTTTTAACTGATGAAGGATTTCCATTTGTACAAATACAAAAATTATCTGTTGATTAATGACAGGCTATGCTAAACTAGGCTCCTGGTTTCAGAACTATTCAGCTATTTCATGAATGTACAAAGCTGAAAAATAAAACACAAGTAGGAGCTGATAATATGCTGCTTTTTTTCTCATTGCTGTTTAATTATCAATATAATTATTCTATATCATATAGACTGTGTTATATTATAACCTGATAAATTGCTAGTTTACCATCCTAGACCCTCCAAAATCGACCTCCAGCCAAAGATATGGAAGAGACCAAAGAAAAAAAAACTTGGTATTGGTAAGATTTAAAAAGTACAATCCTTATAAATCACAAATAAACAACAACAAAAAAGAAATCACAAAAACATTTTTTTTCTTTCGTTAATTTGATGTAATGTCTACCTCTCCAATTTCCTTTCTTGTATGTTTTGTAAAATACTACTATTGCTAACTTTTTCAAAGCCTCATGGGAGAAAGGGCAGGAAGTCAGACCTTTGGGATAAGTTAAAAATGTGAAGATCACTCACACAATCTTCTTTCTCCAAAAATAATATACTGTTTGACAGTTTCAGAGTTCAGTATGTCCCACTGAAATTTGGAAGCTTATGTGACTCTAGGCTATGTCCTGTAACCTCAAACCTTTAGTCTAGTAAAAACTGAAGTTTCCAGTCCCTCCTTGGCTATCACATGACATCTGTGCTCAGTAACAGGTGGGTTGCTCAGACACACAAGTACCATAAGTGATTTAGCTTGCAGGGAGAATAGTGGAAGATACATTGACTAAATAAATTGATTAAAGCTATAGAGCAAGGGTCACATTTTTATACCATTACTTTTCTTTTTATTTTAGTAGTAAAATACTAAAATAACCATCATCATCATCATTTTAATAAAATTTTGTTAACAGATAAATGCTTACATTTGATTCTTCTTTTTCAGAAAGATCGTCCTTGGTTCCTTCCAATCTAAATTTTATTCACAACCAATATTTAGAAGAAAAGTAGGTAGTATTTCAGGTTTTTTCCTAATAATGCTGATTTATGTCAGATGCCAGAAGGTTTGTTTGAAGTTCTTGCCTAAGCATTGCTGTAGCTATTTCGCAACCTAGTAAATGAACAATAATCCTTGTATGGTCTGAAAACATGTTTTTAAAAACAACATATGAAAACTATGAAATGAAACAATAAGCTATTATTATAAAATTGATTCCTCTTTGACACAGTGAGTCAAATCAGTAAGAAATGAACAATGTATGCAACATAGTTTAAGTTTGATTTGAAACATATTTTCTGCTGCTATTTTAATTGATGATGCCACTCTCTCCATTCATGGTATTCTTACAGAGTGTATTACAGGGAGGAGCCAGTTTAGAAAATACACTGAGTACTTTTTTAATTCATGAAAACTACTCAGTATGGCTGCAGTGCATTCAAACATGAGACTCTAAAGGTAAAGGTTTCCTATTTCCAGTCATGTCCAACTCTAGTGGGTAGTACTCATCTCTGTTTCTTAGTCAAGGGAGACAGCATTGTCTGAAGACATTTCCATAATGAGGCCAGCATGAGCATATGCTGAGTAATGCTGTTACCTACTTATCGAAGGGGTACCTATTTATCCACTCGCATTTACATGTTTTCAAACTTCTAGGTGGGACAGGAACTGTGACAAGTAATAGGAGCTCATCCCGTCACATAGCGCTCAGGTCTCGAATCTGGACTGTCAGCTTTCCAGCTGACAAGCTCAATGTCTTTAACCACTGAGCAACTCCCAAAGCAACTCTGAATTACTTTAAATCTTTCAGTTTAAAAAGAATGTTAAACATTATTCTTCTATCTATTTTTTGGTATCTTGATAGGTTATTTTTATTTTTGTAATAGCATTTGATTATGTGCCATCAAGTCACGTCATCTTCAGAATGATCTGTTCCCAAACTGGCCTTTCAGGTCTCCCAATAGCATACCCATCACCACTGTATTAGGTCTATCTTTCTTGCTGCTATGTACCCTCTTTTTCTCTTTTCCTCCATTTTCCCCAACATTGTAGACTTCTCAAGGGAGCTAAGTCTTGATAGAATGTATCCAAAATATGATAATTAGAGCATCAGTTTCATCTTGATTGAGAACTGTGAATTGATTTGTTCTGTGATCCATTTGTTTGTTTTCTTGTCTATAAATTGTATTCCCATGAGTCTTCTCCAACAGCAAAACTGAAAAGTGTTGATGCTCTTTCTATTCTGCTTCTTCGGTGTGGAACTTCTGCTTCTATAGAGTGTCACAGGGAAAACCATTGCTGCACAATTCTGATCTTTATAGGTACAGACATGTCACAGCATTTAACTATCTTTTCCAAGGCCTCCATTGCCATCCTACCAATTGCTGTACTTGTTGTCACTAGTATGGTCATCTTTCATTTCAATTCCATTTTTTTCACTGTACTCCTTGACTTTCACTATTAGAGCTTCTAGATCATTTTGCTTTTTCAGTTATCAGTCCATGGTCACCAACATAGTGCATGTTACTCACATTTCTTCTTTCAGCTTTAAAGCCATGCTCATATTCTTTCAATCCAGCCTTCCTCAATATCTACTCAGCATTTAAATTGAATAGATAAGGAACAACTATAAAGCCTTGTCTCACCTCTTTGTCAACCCAGAGGTAGTCTTTTTCATCACATTTCCTCTGGACTGTGGCTTTCTGTCCTATGAATACACTTCTTTTTGTTACTCTTTGGCTTTCTCCATTATCCACCATGCATTGACATTAATGTCTCTTATTCGTCAACTTTTTCTAAAACCAGGTTGAATATATGTCATCTCCCATTTCATGTAGGGCTCTACATCTTAGGATAATCCAAAACATTTTTATGCTACCATGTTAAGCATATTGTGAGATAATATTCAGTTAACTCTCCTTATTTCATACCGGAGTATAGACTTACAATCTGTTTGCCAGTGGGTCATTCTTCAAATTTGCGGGCTTACTTTTGGAATCTTTATAGATTCTTCTTCGGTTGCTTATTTTATTTCTGTAGATATTCCATAATTACTGTATCTTTCCAATTTGGTAATGATCACAGTCCTAATCCAACTTCTTCTATTCTAGAAGTTCTTGTAAATAAAAAATATCTTGTAAGGTATCTTGAATATTGCTCTACTATGAAAAAATTGTCATAACATTTACATTCTTTCAATTTAACACCTATAGAGATAAATATCTAATTGTAGATGCTATGTAGAAATCTGCCTGATTAGAAAAATCAAACAGTATAATTACACTTGAACCTGTATCTAAGATACAAATCCGACTGACTTCTTAAAGACATTCAGTACTTCCTAGAAATATGCATTGCTTAAAATGAATTAAAAAATGAATAGTCTGTTGCAAGCTTAAGTAATTGTGCCTTTTGATTTTTAATTTATTAACTTAGCAAAGATATAAGCTCTGCCTGGGAAGTAAAATAAATCTTCTGCTAAAAATAATTAATACATGGTACAATCAAATTTTAAATGTTACTTACGTTGGTGCAGCACTGAAAATGACAATTGCCAGGCCAGGCGTGAAATCCAGCAGGTTCTGGAGAACCAGTAGTGGAAATTTTAAGCAGTTCAGAGAACTGGCGGGCCCCAGAGTGGGGTGGGAATGGAGATTTTTGCAATATCCCTCTCCCAGGAGTGGGGTGGGAATGGAGATTTTGCAGTATCCTGCCACTCCCACCAAGCCACACCACGCCTACCAAGCCATACCCACAGAACCGGTAATAAAAAAATTTGGATTTCACCACTGAGCCAGGCATTACATTTCTTCTATGAAGTCTTTTCTGCTCTCTGAGCTTGGTAGATTGCTTGCAGATATTTCGTTACCAAGCTAGATAACATCATCAGTGGAACTGAAGGTGGGTTGTTCCCAGTTATATACACAACACTTGTCTGCAAGTGTTGGTGGGGTGTAGTTTTCTCCTTGGTAGTTCCTTGATTAGGGTATTGTTTTCAGATTCATTGTTTGCTTGGTGTTAACCCTTAGTTATCTGGGTGTTGGCTGCTGGAGTTGATGTATATTGGTCTTTTTGTTTCCTTTTTAGTTTTTTAGTTTTGTTGTGGTTGCCTCTTGGTGTATAAATGTGTCTATTGGTGGCTGATTTGTCTGAATCTCAAGCTTCCAGGAGTGCTGGGATGGCGAACCTGGGTGCCAGAGGTGGCACGCAGCACTCTCTCTGTGGGCACGTGAGCCGTTACCCCAGTTGAGCTCTGCCATGCAGGCACGTGCGCCTCCCGCTGGCCAGCTGGTCTTTGGGTTTCTGCCGTGCATGCATGGGGGGTGAGACATGTGCAAGGGCACAGACGCATGTGCACGTGTGGGTGTGTGGGAAGGTGCGCACACATGCGTGGGAGATGGGGCATTTGTGCGGGGCACGCGCATGCACGGCAGAGACCCAAAGATCAGATGGCCAGGGTGTGTGTGTATGCATGTGTGGCAGAGCTGAACTTGGGTGACGGCTCACATGCAGGGAGTGCATGCACGGGGCGGGGTGCATGCACGGGGACCAGGCGCACATTGCATTTTGGGGGTTTGGGCTCATGCGCTTTGGGCGCTCAGTCCAGAAAAGGTTAGCCATCACTGCCCTAGTGTTTCTGGATTTAGCTTGGTTTGGATGATCAGATTCCCAATTAAAATTATGGCTGACTCTGCGTAGTGAGATTAAGGAATTTTCATTCTCTTCTGACTGCTACTTGGTGTTCATGGATGTGTTCTGCTAGATTTGTATCTGTCTATCCTACATGGTGGCTATTACAGTGCTTACACTGTGTGTAATAGATGATTCCTGATACATATATTCTCTTCTGTTGAAATCATTACATCTCTATTTTTAAAAATAATATTTAAACCTTAAAATGGAGCCCTGGAATGATATAATTTAAATTAAAATATACAGGTGAAACTCGAAAAATTAGAATATCGTGCAAAAGTTCATTTATTTCAGTAATGCAACTGAAAAGGTGAAACTAATATATGAGATAGACTCATTACATGCAAAGCGAGATAGTTCAAGCCTTGATTTGTCATAATTTTGATGATTATGGTTTACAGCTCATGAAAACTCCAAATTCACAATCTCAGAAAATTAGAATATTGTGAAAAGGTTCAATATTCTAGGCTCAAAGTGTCCCACTCTAATCAGCTAATTAAGCCATAACACCTGCAAAGGGTTCCTGAGCCTTTAAATGGTCTCTCAGTCTGGTTCAGTAGGAATCACAATCATGGGAAAGACTGCTGACCTGACAGTTGTGCAGAAAACCATCATTGACACCCTCCATAAGGAGGGAAAGCCTCAAAAGGTAATTGCAAAAGAAGTTGGATGTTCCCAAAGTGCTGTATCAAAGCTCATTAATAGAAAGTTATGTGGAAGGGAAAAGTGTGGAAGAAAAAGTTGCACAAACAGCAGGGATGACCACAGCCTGGAGAGGATTGTCAGGAAAAGGCCATTCAAAAGTGTTGGGGACTTTCACAAGGAGTGGACTGAGGCTGGAGTCGGTGCATCAAGAGCCACCACACACAGACGGATCCTGGACATGGGCTTCAAATGTCGTATTCCTCTTGTCAAGCCGCTCCTGAACAACAAACAACGTCAGAAGCATCTTACCTGGGCTAAAGACAAAAAGAACTGGTCTGTTGCTCAGTGGTCCAAAGTCCTCTTTTCTGATGAGAGCAACTTTTGCATCTCATTTGGAAACCAAGGACCCAGAGTCTGGAAGAAGAATTGAGAGGCACACACTGCAAGATGCTTGAAGTCCAGTGTGAAGTTTCCACAGTCTGTGTTGATTTGGGGAGCCATGTCATCTGCTGGTGTTGGTCCACTGTGTTTCATTAAGTCCAGGGTCAACGCAGCCGTCTACCAGGAGATTTTGGAGCACTTCATGCTTCCTTCCGCAGACGAGCTTTATGGGGATGCTGACTTCATTTTCCAGCAGGACTTGGCATCTGCCCACACTGCCAAAAGTACCAAAACCTGGTTCAATGACCATGGGATTACTGTGCTTGTTTGGCCAGCAAACTCACCTGACCTGCACCCCATAGAGAATCTATGGGGCATTGCCAAGAGAAAGATGAGACACATGAGACCGAACAATGCAGAAGAACTGAAGGCCACTATTGAAGCATCCTGGTCTTCCATAACACCTCAGCAGTGCCACAGGCTGATAGCATCCATGCCACGCCACATTGAGGCAGTAATTGATGCAAAAGGGGCCCAAACCAAGTACTGAGTACATATGCATGCTTATACTTTTCAGAGGTCCGATATTGTTCTATGTACAATCCTTGTTTTATTGATTTCATGTAATATTCTAATTTTCTGAGATTGTGAATTTGGGGTTTTCATGAGCTGTAAGCCATAATCATTAAAATTATGACAAATCAAGGCTTGAACTATCTCGCTTTGCATGTAATGAGTCTACCTCATATATTAGTTTCACCTTTTAAGTTGCATTATTGAAATAAATGAACTTTTGCACGATATTCTAATTTTTCGAGTTTCACCTGTATAATACTGACAAATTATTTTACTAACTCTTGCCCTTGCAAGTCCAAGATTTTCTGAATAATCACTATAGGCAAATATAATGTAAAAACTGTCATCTTGCATAAATAATTCAGAACATATTATGCAGTCTTCTTTCTTATAGTATCATGTATTTATGATAGATAAGACAAAACTTTGAAATTATGAACATTTTTACTTTATATTTTAGATACGTATGGACTTTGCATAAATGAACCCTAAAAGATAAGCCAAGGATAATTTTTGAGGGGGGTTAAAAAAAGTGAAGATTGCTATTACAAAGCTACAATGAAAGACCCACTACACATACATACATACATACATACGTGTGTGTATATGTGTATACGTATATATGTGTGTATATATACACACACATACATACACACACAGAGATTATATAGATATATTATATAAACATATATCTATATAGAGAGAGAGATATAGATCTCTCTCTATAGATATATTTACTGACAAAGAAATAAAGGAAGACTAGTATAGATCTATTTCAAGCTATTTAGCTCTTGTCAGCTAGCCATACCCTTCTAGGATTCGAAGCTGGGCTCGAATCCCAGGGGGTAACCTGGATTCGGTAGAAAACCCATATATGCTCAGCGGTGCATATATGGATACCATGAGCTTAGTGGTGAAATCATTTTAACCCCCTCAAAAATGATCCTTGGTTTACCTGTAAGAGTTCATTTGTGCAAAGTATGCTTATCTAAACCAATTACTGTAAGCATTATTAAAGATCCCCTTTGCATATGAATTATTTTTCTAAATAACAAAAGTTATAATATGGAAATCAGAAAATTAGCATGTTGTAATGCCTATAATAAAACTCCCGCCATCCAGAATTACATCACTGTGTAATTTAGCCTAATTTCCACAAAACCCCTTCAATTTCCACCAGTTTTGTTTTAAAACAAAGAAACTATACGCTTCATACTTTTAATCTACTGAGTTTGGGACAGTCAACTATCAATAAAGACCGTATTCATCTTTAAAGTCCATCATCTTCATTGTTTTTGCTATCGCCAAAAACTCTTATCTAAACGTAACTTTAATTTCCAATCAAAAGATTCCTGCCCTGTAAACGCTACTAACATATCTAGTAATATTGTTGTTATAATGTGCTAGAATTACAGCGCAGTCATTAAGCGCTCCACGAAAGCGCTTTCCAAATACGTTTTCGCCACTTCTTATGCGGTACTCTTCTTCTTCGGTTAATGGCGAAACCGGAGCATCTTCTACAGTGCACAACGCCGAATTGTCCGCCCAGAGCCTAAATTTATACCACCTGAGTGACAAACGAATTGCCCAAAGACAAGGGAGATTTCTCGAACTCTAGCCAATAGTCAGCAAGGGGCGGGCGTGAAACGGTTAGGCGCCGGGAACCTTGGCAACACGCGAGTGGTGGCATTAACTCCGCGAGGGCGACTGAGAGTGGAGGACTGAGTCTACCGGGCCTTCCTTGGCTTTTTAATCGCCGCCGGCGGGATGAAGATCGAGGAGGTGAAAAGCACTTCGAAGACCCAGCGCATCGCGGCCCACAGCCATGTCAAGGGCCTGGGGCTGGACGAAAGCGGGTCGGCCAAGCCAGCTGCAGCCGGGCTCGTGGGGCAAGAGAACGCGCGGGAGGTAAGAGGGTTTCGGTTCCCTGGGAAAAATTTCCGCAAAGGACCCGGTTCTCCCCATCACTAAGCGCCGGTTTCACATCTCACCATCCTCATTCCAGCCTCGTGTTCTGTAGCTGCCTTGATGAGTCTCCTTAGCAGCAGCAGCCCCCCCCCCCCCGGGACACACAAACACAACACACACACACTATTAGATCAGAATACACACACGCCCCACTTGATCCTTATGCTGCATCGAACTCGGAGAAATTTCCAACTAACTGCAATTTTATTTGAAGGCTTGTGGTATTATTGTGGAATTAATCAAAAGTAAGAAGATGGCTGGCAGAGCTGTATTATTGGCGGGACCTCCTGGAACAGGCAAGGTAAGGTATATTTTCCCTAATTTCTTTCTTAGCAGATTTCTAAAATACATAAGTTCCTGCTGTGATGATATTTAAGTACATTTCTTTTCAAGTATTATACCATTAGTGATATTATTAACGTTTGGCACTGATAATATAGCTTGCTTGCTTGCTTTTTTTCCCATTTATTTCTCTTATTACATTTTTATGCCACCCATCTCACTGATACAGCAATTCTGGGCAACTTACAATGTTATAAAAAGGTTTTTAAAAAGTGATACAAAGCAATTAAAAGTATCTTAATTGGAGAAAAGATACCATGAGATACTAGAGAAAAACAAAATGAATGTAATATCTTCCAAATTTTAACATAAAACATCTGTTTTAAGGATAAATGATTTAGAATACTGAGTGTAGATATCTGAGTTCAATACCCTTTTATCCAGAGAGGTATAGGCCAACTCCTTGTAGTTTATAGACATAATATGCTAAAATAATTGGGGAAAAAGCCTTAACTTGAAAGTAGTAATAATACTACTTATATATAATTTATATATAATACTAATTATATATAAATATATAATTATAATTATAGTGCTGTCTTTTTTTCTCTCCATTCAATTATGTCTGATTCTTGGAGACTCTAAGCTTTGCAGTCTGCATTTTCCAGACAAGATTTTTCAGAAATTTGTCATTGCTTCCTTCCTGGAGCTGAGAGAAAGTGACTGGCACAAGGCTACCCAGTTGACTTTCTGCCTAAGGTGGCACTGGAACTGTCTCCTAGTTTTTAGCCTAATGATTTAACCACTACACCAAACTGCTCTCTATTCACTTTCAGATTGCCCTCTGGAGTAGCTCAAGAATTACCGTAGTTCCTGGAGCTGCAACATCCAAAAGTCCCAGCTAGAAAGATAAAATGTTAAGACATAACAACATTTGGTTGAACAGCCTACTGTATGTAAACCAAGTCCCATAATACCCTCCATAAACATGCATACACACACACATAAATCTTGCCATAATATTTCTTTTTAGTTCTTATAACAACACATGTACCTACTTAAAATTGTCAATTTTAAGACAGTTTATAGAATTCTTTTCTCTCTGCTAAGACATATGTCAAGCTGAGTTATAAAAGTGTATGATGAAAATGCCTTTTTCCTAATCCTTTTATTTCTCAGAAGAATTTTAGAGCCACAATGGAATTAGCAGATTACTGGTACTTACCAATGACTTTTACAAATCAGATGCATTATATTAAAACTAAAGGCTATGTGCAATCCCTTGAAATCAGTAAAATAATTTTTATATTGTAAAAGTGAAAAATAATTAAATGCATTAAGGAATAATCCTAATTTATTTTTTATTTATTATGTGCCATCAGGCTGGTGCCAGCTTTTAAGTAACTGCCTAGATTTTTCTCCAGCCAATCTATTTCCAAACTAGTCCTTTAGATCTTCCAGTGGCACACTCATCGTCGCTCTAATTGAGTCCATCCACTTATGTTGTCTTCTTTGTTCTGTTTTCCCTCCATCTTTCTCAACCCAGCATGCTAAATTTCTCCAGGGAGCTAAATCTTTGTATAATATATGCAAAATATGATAATTTGAACTGGTTATTGATGCCTAGAGTGAGAACTCCAGCTTATTTTTTTTCTATGATCTATTTGTTAGTTTCTTTGGTTGTCCATGATAGTCTCTGAAGTCTTCTGTAATGCCAAAAACATGAATATCTTTTCTATCCTGTTTTCCAAAGCCTAGCTTTCATTTCCAAAGAGTGTCACAGACTACAACTTTGCTGCATGGTTGATTTTTGTATTGCAGACATATGGCATCTAAATATATTTTTCCAAGGCCTTCACCATTACCCTGTACTCTGTGAAGTATTACTTGGTTCCTTTATAGTGGATAGTCAGTAATAAAGGCAGGAGCTATCTATGTTTTCAATATCTCCACTGGTTGATGTACCTTGTGTTACTAGTTTGGTCTTCTTTATATTTATCTTAGCTTCTTTTTTTCAATGTACTCCACGACTTTCATTACTAGGGCTTGCATATCATTGGCTTTTTCAGCAGTCAGAGTAACATCAGCAGCATTAGGTAGTTAGTACTGTTTCTTCCTTCAGTTTTGAAACCGCACCCCTTTTCCAATCCAGCTTCCTTTGCTATATATATATCATATATAAATTGAATAAATAAGAGGAAAATGTGTAGCTTTGTCTCAATAGCTCTTAGATTTATATACAGCCCCATAGTGCTTTACAGCATTCTCTGGGCTGTTTACAATGTCAGCATATTGCTCCCAACAATCTGGGTCCTCATTTTACCAACCTCAGAAGGATGGAAGCTGAGTCAATCTTGAGCCTATCAGGATCAAACTACAGGCTGTGAATAGAGTTTTATAATGCTGCATTATAACCACTGCACCACCAGGGTTCCTATTCTGTCCTGACTGGCTTCTTGATTTTGGGATAGATTTCACATGAGAACTGTGACATTCTGAGATTTCCATTTTTGTAAACACATTTCATAGCTTGATGTGACTGACACAATATAATTCCTTTCTATAATCAATGAAGCAGACATGTACTTGTTTTTGGAATTCTTTGGCTTTCTCAATTATCCAAGGTGCATTTTATGTCTTGTTCCTTGGCCTTTTGTAAAGCCAGGTTGAACATGTGGCATCTCCTTTTCCATGTAGGGCTTTCATCTGTGTTGGGTGATCCTAAATGTTAGTGTGAAATTAAGGGTATTATGAAATAGCTACACATTCATTAAGTCTCCTTTTTTGATACTTATGTGTAGACTGGTTTTTTCCTGTTTGTTGACCATTGAGTCATTCTTAAGATTTGCTGACATCCTGGTAGTTTGGTTAGAATTCTTGCAGATGCTTCTTTGGAATTCTTGTTGCCCTCCAACTTAGTAATGATGAAATGATTTAACTTTACCTTCTAATCCGAGTAATGTTACTTAGATAATTTCACTTTATATGTAACTATCAGTTATAGCATTTCTCCTATTCTCACCCATTTATTATCCTAGCTTTGTCTCCTTGGATTTGTCTCCTTCCTCTTCCTTTTGGAGGAATGGCATGCCACTTAAAATCCAAATGCATCCTGATACAAATATTGTGCAGTCTTACCTCTACAAGTATTAGGGACATTAAAAATTACCTATATTCATTGTTCCTTTCCTTATGATAAATCAGTAATACCATATTTCAAACACGAGCTTTCAAAGGCTAAATTTCTGCCAACTACTGTCTTTCCCCAAAAATAAGAGCTCCCCGGATAATAAGCCCTCCCTTGAAAATAAGTCCTCCCCGAAAATATTTAAGCACATGCGCAGCTGGTCCCTGCCATTTCCTCTGGTTAGGGTTAGGGAGACAGAGCTGGAAATCAGGTAAGACGGCAAGAGGATCCCCATCTTGTTCCACGTGCCCCAAAATAATAAGACCTCCCCGAAAATAAGGCCAAGTGCTTATTTCGGGGTTCAAAAAAATATAACCAGGGTCTTATTTTCGGGGAAACACGGTAACATCAGAACCTTTTGTCCTAACAGCCCCAGAGGAAAGAGAGGGTCTCTTTTCTCTGAGGTCAGAATAAAAATGATTAAAATCCAGGGCTTTTTTCTATAAATAGAATGGCTCCTTCTGTTTTCAGGAAGCACTGGGATCAGCAGTTTCCCACTAGAAGAATAGGCAAAGATACATTCATTATTTGTCAGTTCTAGTGTAGGGGTCCAAAAGTGTTCACACTCTCGCTTAGGCTTTATTGAGCTGATAATAGAAAATATTCTGTAGAAGGAGAATTCAAATTCTGGATTCAAGAGTATTTATTCTATAGAAATTAAACTAAAATCAGACTTTTTCTGCACTAATTTAGATTATTTTTAGTTGGGTAATTTAAATGTATTTATGTATGTGTGTGATTTTTTTTCTTATCTTCAGACTGCTTTGGCTCTAGCTATTGCTCAGGAGCTGGGAAGTAAGGTTCCCTTTTGTCCTATGGTTGGAAGTGAGGTATATTCTACTGAAATAAAGAAAACGGAAGTCTTGATGGAAAATTTCAGAAGAGCAATTGGTAAGAGACTTAAAGCAAAAAACAAATTTGTGTGTGTGTGTGTAAGAATGTATTTATTTATTAAATCCATGTGCCATCCAACGTTTTTCAGTGCATAGCATTTATTCATTTGATTGGAAGGACACATTTGTTTGCTTCTCTTCAGTGTTCTTGCACAGTGACTGCTAGTGTCTTTTTACAAACTCTGGTGTTTTCTATATTATGATATGTTAGCTAAAACCAGTCAAAAGTAGTACAAATGATACTTTTTCAATCTAATTGAGTATGTTGTCAGAGAAATTTGATTAAGCGGTTTACAGGTAGAATAGCTTGTTCCTGGGATTAAATTTCTCTTTATTAATTGAATTTATTAGCTGAAATACTTCAGTTTCAATTTATACATTCAGTTGCTCCTTTTGACGAACAAACATTTGCACCTAAAATCTTAAATTACTCTCTGCTGACAGTTGATATCATTATTCCTTTTAGACTTTTGTATTGCTTAAATATAGCTTAATTGTTTTTATTATTGTGTCCGACATCTGTTAATTTCCCCTGGGCTCCCTATGATTTAACACAGGCCATCATCTAAGTATTCGGTAGCATTAAAGTGAAGAAATGTTTCCATCAGACCTTGCAACTGAAAAAAGTGACTCATTGATTTCTCTAAGAAAGAGACTTTCAATCATCTATGGTCTTTAAGTTACAATTAAATTGGCAGGGTTCATGGAGAGAGAGTTCAAAGATGGAGAGAGCACCGTCTGCAATATTTCCTTGATGTGATGAAGAGTTACCTGTCAGATTTGGAAATTTGAACCAACAGTTGAAACCTATGTCAAACACATTTGTCATTCCTAGAGATAGCAATAATTTAACAGCCAGCTACATTGTTGATGCTTCGTATTTTCTGGATGTTAGGATGGAGATGCTTCTAAACAAGTATTTGATGTTACTGACAGAAATTTTTCCACATCTGTCGAATTGGGCTGATTTCTCTTTCAGAAGTTATTAATGTTTTAAAATAACATTGGTAATCCAAACATTCTTTTAGTGCGAGCAATGTAATTTTTTTTTAAAAAAAAACTAATTCTTATACGGTCATATATATTTTCACTCTTAAATTAAGAATTTCCTAAATGATACAGTGGGATAAGCAATAGCCATTAATTTTGACAAATATTACAAAACAACATATAATTTTAACTCTTACGAGTTGAACCTGAGTTTAGAAGCACTGAAAAGATACAAGATAAGTATCAGAATTAGCAATGGAAATGGAAAACAATGTGGTGTTGGATCCAGGAATAGCGTTATAAAGATGTTATACCTTTTCATGACTGGCCCCAATGCTTGGGATGGTTGCCAAACTAAGTTTGATTATTTTGTGAACAGAGTGGGCATACAGAGAAACAACTTTTTTCTTTTCTTTTCACTTGTCCTAAACGTCTTCATAGTTACTTGAATTTTTACTATTATGAATACATTATTTATTTTCCATAAAGTTTTCCATTGAATTGAGATGTTGACCATCTGGAACAATCCAATAAAAATGGCATCCAATAAATATAACTTGTATATTTAATATTTACAGGACTAAGAATTAAAGAAACCAAGGAAGTTTATGAAGGAGAAGTCACAGAATTAACTCCCTGTGAAACCGAGAATCCTATGGGAGGATACGGCAAAACCATTAGTCATGTCATTATTGGACTCAAAACAGCAAAAGGAACTAAACAGCTAAAGGTAGCTAGGTCATTTTTCAAATGTTCCTCAGCTTCTTAATAGTTCTGTCTTTTGAATATAAAAGAAAGGGAAACAGGAGATTCAAGGAAGTTTTTATTTACTTGTCCCTTTTTATAGGTTTATTCTGCAAATGGATATAAGCTCCAGTTAGAAATTTTAATTACCTTTCAGTTAGCTTGGCACATTCACTTAGTCTATCCCCCATTGATAGAAGCAGTTTAAATAAACATTTCTTCTGCTGGATGAAGTAAACTTGACCTTTTAAATTACTAAATAATTTCTCAAGAACTGTATAATTCATTTAAACTGAAATCGTATTCATACTTACTTGGGAGCGAGCCTGTTAAGGGGCTTTTTCTAAGTATTTTTGTTCAATATTGCCAGGGATTTAAAATATTGGTTACCCTCCTACTATGCACCAAGTTACCTCTTCCCACCTTTACCTTTTGGGGGGGGGATGGAAACAACAAAACACAATGCTGTATGCCTAGAACATATTGACTAATATTCCAAACAGGGCAAGAATGCACTGGATTTTGCAAACTGAAGTTTTTCTGTGCACTCTAAAGCAGCATATCCCAGGGTTTCTTTCTGCAATTTAGACTTTCCCATGGACATGAGGAAAATCTAAATTGCCTCTCTGACTGCTTTTCTTATTTTCTTATTTTGGGGCAAGGAAGGCTAGTCTCAGTGCTTTACTTGGCAGATATTAAACACCCCGGCCTTCTTCCTAGTCTGTGGCCTGGGATAATGGTGATCACCATGCCTTATTCGTACCTTTTTGCCCCCTGCAAAGCTTGATAATTTGACAGCCACCAAAATTTCACAATAATTTACAATAAAACATAATAAGAATGTTAATCCCCCCCCCAAATATTTTTTAAATATCAGTCATTAACAATCAAGTGAAAAGTCCATTTAAAAAGGTGTTTTGGCATGAGTTAAAAAGTAGACATAGTTTTTAGGTTAGCATTTTGTGTGAACTTTGCTAGTGTGTTTAATACATTTTTATGGCTTACGTGACTGTGGCTTTGAATCAGTTATAGCCAATTAATCAGAAGGGTTTAAATGATACGTCAGTGACAGTTGTATCTTGGAGTTTTACCTCCAGAGTATCTGATGTTTAAATGATGGCATAAGAATAATATGTAAAAGTAACTGAAATACCATCTGAATGCTACAGTATAATGTTGAATTTAAAATATTTATATTGTAATTACAGAATGCATTAAATCAATCTAAATAGTAGTTGAATTTGACAAATTAGCTCATTCTAAATGTAGATAAATCTAAATTCCCAGAGCATGTTCTTCCAGTACTATAAATATTGCTTCTTGGATGGCTTTTTGTAGAATCAAACATGATTTTTGTAAAACCAGGTTGTCTGTTTTTGATGTTAATGTAGTTAATCATTGTTTATTTTCTCTAACTCCAGTTGGATCCCAGCATATTTGAAAGTTTGCAAAAGGAAAGAGTAGAAGCTGGCGATGTAATTTATATTGAAGCAAACAGTGGAGCTGTCAAGGTAAAGCAAAAACATAGCCGTGAAGTTCTGTGTATTTTGACCTGCCTTCCTGTCTCCTTTGGTAAAAAGTCTTCTGTCCTAACAACCTTAATCCCTTCTAGTATATGTTGCCTTTTTCTCGAAGTCTAAGATCTCTTTTTCTTACATGAATGCCGCTGCTAAAGAAAGTAGAATAAGGTAATTTTATCTAAGACCCTGGGTTACAATTGCAATGAATGTTTCCTCATCGATTTTTAATGCTTGACGTTGAAACGTACGTGTTTCTTTGTAAAAATAAGGCAAGAAGATTTAAAGTAACTTTAGTCACGCTCATAAGAAATTCATAGAGCTTTTAATCTTTATCCCTGTAGATTTCTTTTGTCATAAGATATATGCATCTAGAAGGAAATGCTGCATTAGTTAGCATGCTGCTCTTATCTGATTTAAAATGTAGCATAAAGAGCTACTTGATGTTTAATGGGCAAGCATAATATTTTGTATCAAACAATAAATCATCCATGTCCATGTAGGAATCTAAGACAATTTCTACACTTTCTACCAAATCAGTTGGATTTGTCCATTTTCTTCATTTCCAGAAAAATGGAGAAAAAAAAATCCAAGTCTTGACAGTAGAATTTCATAGCTTTTCAAGGACAAGTCTGGCATTTTCAAAACTGTCAACCAGAGCTTGTGTGCATAACTATAAAACAAGACCTTTGTTTATCAGCCTATATGTCACTCTCTGAATATTTGTAATAACACTAGCTATAAATATAGTGTGTATGATTTCTAAATTCTTCTCCACAGAGGCAAGGTAGGTGTGACACCTATGCTACTGAATTTGACCTTGAGGCTGAAGAATATGTTCCCTTGCCAAAGGGCGATGTGCACAAGAAGAAAGAAATTATCCAGGATGTCACGTTGCATGATTTGGATGTAGCCAATGCTCGACCTCAGGTACGAATGTCAAACTGTATGCACAACTGTATGCAGATAGTTAACGTCAGGGTGGATTTGATTGAAATCAAGTCAATTTAAATCACTATTTAAATGATTTAAATCACTAGTAAAAAGGCTTGATTTAAATCAACTCTATTTAAATCACAATTTTAAAAGACCAACTGTCATCTCTGTCCCACAGTGGCTCCTCCTCTGACCCACTGTTGACTCACCGACAGTCCTAATATTGCAGAATATATTTTTTTAATTTATATTTATATTCCGCCCTTCTCCGGAGACTCAGGGCGGCTTACAATGTGTTAAGCAATAGCCTTCATACTTTTTGTATATTTATACAAAGTCAACTTATTGCCCCCACAAACCAGGTCCTCATTTTACCCACCTTAGAAAGGATGGAAGGCTGAGTCAACCTTGAGCCTGGTGAGATTAGAACTCGCAGTAATTGCAGGCAGCTGGATGTTAAATGCTGCCTTAATAGGAGGCATTAGCCTGCTACGCCACTCAGGCTCCTATATACAGTCTCATGCAACATAACTAAACTCCATTTCATGTTTCATGCTAAATTATTAATATATCTTAAATAGACAACTATATTTAGATAGATTTTTACTCCAAAAGCATTTTATTAAAATAAATTTGATAAAAATAAAAATCATCAATTTTTATCCACCCTGGTTAACAGTAAATTCATTTGGGGACTGATAAAACAGCCAGGCTGCTACAACAAAACTGTTAAGAACACTCACCTTTATTAATATTAGTCAGTTTTGCTTCAAACATGTGGTTCTGCCAAGGAACTATTTTCTGGGTGTGTTTGTGTCCTAAAAAAGTTTGCTGCCCATTACTTCCTGAGACAGAGAGAGAATATTTGGGCCCTGCAAATTCTTGGAAAGGGATGTTTTGTAATATGTATGTATGTCCGGTTCAGAAAAATACTTAAAGTAATCCTAACTTTCTCCCAAGTACACAAAACAACTGCTGTGTAAGTTTTTCTTGGTTGTTTTTGCAAGATGTCTTTGAAATATATAGACTGTTCATGCACAAGCATATTTATTCCCTGCTTTAATACAAATTCTATAAAATAGTAAACAGGATTAAAGGCTCAACAAAACGCTTTTTTGTTCATAATCAAACCTGAATACGAGCAACTTTTTCCAACCTTCAGCATTTTAATGGAAACTGCTAAGTCTTTTGAATGCCAGATCCATTACTCTACAATACAGTTGTGTGGACAGCACACACAAACTTTAACTTTTTAATCATACCCTGATGCAAGATTAACATGTTCACCTCATGATCACATCAAGGTTTACTGTGCAGAGGTACTAGTTACATAAATCAATATTTATCAATATAGACCTGAAAAAGAGGGTGCTGTGGTAATGAGTGACAGTCTGATGTGCTGTTTTTTCTCCCAGCGTCAGCTCATTGTTGTTTCATAGCATTGAGATAATTTAAAGGATTCAGATCATTTGATCTGTATATGATACTTTGTTGCATAATGAAAAATTATACAAATAAAATTAAAAGGACCATAAAATGTCCTAGTAACACTAATTAAATTTCCATTATATTTGGATGCTATATGTTCCAAAACAAATTAGTCCCATTACATTCTGAACACAATTACATAGGTGGATTTTCATACAGACAATCAATTTTAAAATAATTATGACTTACTAGAAATTGGTTGGTAAAAAGAACTTGAAAACTTGATTTTTAGTTCAACATTCTTATATCCTCAATAAATCTTTCTGTACAAGCAATCCTTTATTAGAATTTTAAAAAGTTTCATTAATTCACAAATCAATTTTCTGTAGGGTGGACAAGACATCCTCTCCATGATGGGACAACTAATGAAACCAAAGAAAACTGAAATCACAGGTACTCCAAATACCTCTTTCATCTTTTTCTTATTGAAGTAATTCCATTTAATTTGGTGATAGATTACATATAATATACATTATATATAATATACATCACGTTACGTTTTTAAAAGAGGCAATGAAAAAATAATCTTTATGCATAGAGGAAACAAGGATCATTAAAATTGAATGAGATTTAATCATTAAAGTGTAATTGTTAGATATCACAATGTAATACAAATGTGGGTGCACTTAATGAAACTGTAGCATAAGGTAGTTTGTCACAATATCAATACATCATAGAATTTTGCATTCTTTCTGAAACCACCAGTAGAGGATGTTTTAATACAGGTAATGCTCAGTTAACAACCACTTGTTCAGTAACCATTCAGAAGTACAGTGACATTGAATATATGGTTGTTAACTGATGATTACTTGTATTTAATTCTTGAGCTTCTTGCCATTCCAGCACTCCCACAGTCAAATTTTTACAATCTGGGCACTTGGTAACCGGTTCAAACTAAAAATGGTTGCAGCACCCATCGTCCTACAAATAAAGTCAATGGGGAAATCAGCACAGCAAGTTGCAAGTTATATCAGTAAATCTCCCCCACCTGTGCATCATCCCAGATTCTCTTCACTCATGTTACCCTTGCCAGCCAGCAACACATCCTCCCTAAGCCTCATTGCACTCACTGTGCTTCCTCGGCTACTTGTGCGATGGGGCCAAACTTTGCTGCTTGTCAAGCGTAGGAAATCAGAAGCCAAGGCGGTTCAAATGAATACAAGCTTATTGCATGCTAATACTCCCTATAAGAATCTGAACCATGTATGGTCAAAGAAAAGTGGCAGTAGATAAGAGTCAACAGAATTGAAAGAGGGCTGGATCTCTTGTTGGGCACAAAGGGACTCAAGACTGATGACGCGTTTGACCCTTCCCTTGGGCTCAGCCTAGCCATCTCTTACACTGCTCTTGTGCCATGCCTCCCTGGCCACTTGCATACTATCCTGAAGCCCCATCGCACTCTGCCATGCCTCTTCAGCCACGTGCACATCCCTCACTCACTCTCCCACTCACCAGCAGCCATTTAGCTGCCTGCTGACTGCACACCCTACTGACTTCTTGTTGGAAGGCGACAGGGAAGTTGCAAGGAGGTGCTTGCTTAACAACGCATGATCCTCCCTTAACAATGGCAACGGGGACTGCAAGGATTGCCATCGCTAAGTGATGTGGTCACATGATATCCTACTTTACAACCACATTGTGTTAGTGTTGGAAATTCCAATCCCAATTCCAATCATAACTCAAGGACTACTTTTAATAAATATTTATTTGACTTGGTTTATTTGGTATATACCTATTATCTGGTCACGAACATTTCTGACCATGACCAAATCGGGTTCTGACCAAAAAATTCACAAAATTTTTGAATCTGGTCACGAACACATACTCAGATGGCGATCAAACACTCCCTCGGGAAGAGCTCAGTTCCCCACCACACACACATGTTTAAACTTAGTGAAAAGACAGGAATCTTCATGCACAGGATTCAAGAGGCTTTCTCTCTTCTCCCACACCTTAAACACTCTTAAGCACATCGGCTTAAGCACTCTTAAGCCAGTTGCCTTGAAAAGGAAACTGGTGCGCGTTCCTCCACCCTCCATAAACCCTCACTACCGGTAATAAGCGCTCTGTGCAGAAGAGAAGGAAGATCCTCAGAATCCTGCTGTGTGCCAAAAATGCAGCATCTGAGGAATTTAAAAGTGCTGCTTCTGCGAGTTGGGGGTGGGTGGGTGTCAGCTTGCCTGGTACACAAGTCTGGCTGGGGGGAGTGCTGCCTACACCCCTCAAGCATAGTCACCTTAACAGGAGGTGGGAAAGGTCTTGCGGGTGCTGCGTGCAACTCGGCCTTCCTGGCCGGGCTCCACAGCTGAGGGGCGATGAGCAAACGGCGCACAGCTGACAGCATGACTTTTGCCCATCTCTTTCTGTTTTCTCATGGGAGGCTCGCGGGAAGCTTGTGCGGTGGCACATAGTGGGATGGAGTGGGCAGCGCTGGGATCACTCTGCCTCCCCCATGCCTCTTGAAAAAGCAAAGCGAATGCCCACGGAGCTGCCAGCTTGGGGAAGTGGCCCAAAAAGCAGAAGTCCCATGCCCAGAAAGAGATGGGCAAAAGTAATTCTGCACTGAGGCAGAGGCATGGGGAAGGCAGAGGCGATCCGAACACGCCGCCCACTCATCCCACTGTCTCTCAGCTTCCCTGCTTTCCAGCTCTGTTCTCCGCTGTGCGTGCAGGGCAAGAAAAGTAGGTTTTCTCAGTGTTATTAAAGGATTTTACATTTTACTATTATAGTACACTGTGAGTTCTATGGCACAATTAATTATTTTTGTATATATATACATTGTCATTTAAAAGAGAACATTACAAGAGATTATTGAAAATTGTAATATTTCAAAAATGAGAAGCTTGAGAAAGTGTCATTCAGTGATAATTTACTTAGCTTGTTTTAAAATTTTTCACCAAAATTAGAAAGAATCTGATCCTGTATGAAACTGTTGGGAATAGTATAGATAAATGATAGAATCCTGAATTTTTGGCAGGTAACAAATAACATCAGCTCAGGGCTTATCTGTGGGTTAGCAAATTTACTATATAAATGTTTATTTTGCTGCCAGAAGTCTTGAGCCAAACAAGTATCTCACAGAATACCTTTTATAATAGTGAAAGTGAAGAAACTAGATTCATTGAAACGATTGGAGTTGGGGGTTTTTTGGTCCAAAAGTTAACACTCGACCATTAATTGGATTGCATTGTATTTATGAAAAAATGCTTGACATCATTTATTTAAATGTATTTTAAAGAAATTGTCTTGTACCTTAGATACACTTCTACGCATTATTTGTATCTGTATATTTTTTGGAAAAGAATACCGATGAAATGATATCTAGAAGTCTGCTGTTTCTTTTCCACTCAGACAAGCTTCGAGGTGAGATCAACAAGGTGGTGAATAAATACATTGATCAAGGCATTGCAGAGTTAGTCCCCGGCGTACTTTTTGTGGATGAAGTTCATATGCTGGATATTGAGTGCTTCACATATTTGCATCGAGCATTGGAATCTTCTATTGCCCCGATAGTCATCTTTGCCTCCAACCGGGGAAACTGCATAATCAGGTATGGTGCTTAAAGCTTAGTCCTTCCCCATAGGGGAGACAGATTTCATGTTGCAGTGATCAAGATTTAGTGGGTTTCTTGAAGAATCGGCGGGGGGAGGATTTCCACCTCTCATGTGACACACACACACACACACACAGAGAGAGAGAGAGAGAGAGAGAGAGAAAGAGAGAGCTATCCAAATTTACTCTGTTTATTTGCCTTACACTGTTTAGTAATTTTCAACACTGACGCTATTGGACTATTCTGATTCTGTACCCATCTGATTCTGTTTTTCAGTTTTTGACTTGCTTGTTTTTCATAGCCTGAAATAGATAATATTTTGATCTTGACAGCTTTTGTCTTTGCTTCTCAAATTATTTTACATTGAAATAAGTTTAGGGGTTGCATTATGCAATGTACAGGTTATGAAATATCAGTGCATATTTAACTATAGCATGTCTTGGCATTGCATTTTTTAATGTATAATTTCAGTTAATGCTAATTTTAGCATTATCAGCGGAGGGGTGTTTTTTTTCCCCCAGGATTTAGCTGCTAATACCAGTCGTGGTTTTTAGCCATCATTTTTGATATTACTTAAATTTATCTAAAATCTCTTGAGGGTTCAACTAATGTATTTAAATTTTGCCGCCTTTTCTGCATATTCATTGTATATGATACAAATCAAGAAAAATTATTTGGTGTCTTTGGGGTGTCATGATTTAATTTTCAAAAACACAACTATGTTTCCTTGATTACTAAACTCATTAGTGATTTGATTTACTACAGTCTTCTGTTAGCACTTGATTTTAGGATGGAAATGCTTTTATATCCCTATTGCTTCAAGAGCTTGTAAATTCTGACCTATTCCATGATTCATATGGGCCCATGTTAGTGATACCCCAAAGCTTGTAAATATCTCCCAGATGATAAGCGTGGTTTGCTTGAATATTTTCACAGCTCATCATGTTTTCTACAGCAACAGTAATGAATATGAAACAAAGGCATTAAAGAATGTGTTTCTTCTTTTTACTGTGTTTCTCTTGAACTCTTTGTTAATTTTGTTCAATTTCTGTTCATGATAGAAGAAAAACAATGTTCACAAAGCAACATATAAGTAGTATAATAAAATTACATCAAGAAGGAAAGGTCGAGAATGCAAGGAAAAGAAGAATAAAATCCTTCACAGGTGCCTTTCCTGTGAACGTATCTGCCTTTTCCTTCTCTTTGACATTGTTCTATATGCTGTACATATTATGCTTTCTCTAATTTTTTGTTTTTAAAAATATAAATGTTGTTATAACAGTGTTAACTCCAAATATTAGTAGTAAGGCGGCAGCAGTTACCCTAACAATAGCTAAAGCAAAATCTTAATAACAGTTCAATTTTTGTCCTGTCTTTGTTGTTCTTAAAATTATGTGATCTTTCAAAATTGAGTTGCACATTAAAAACAAAGAAAAAATCCTACAGTTATCGTGATACAGAAAATAAATATGGCATTTTGGAAATGATAATCACATTATCCTTTTTTCTCTCTATTAGGCATATAGCCTTGTTTCTTCTCTGTAAATTCTGTGAATTAGGTATTCCACTTACTTTTTCGGAATATATTTTGGCCTCATATAGTGGAGACTATTACAATCTGAAATTTCCTATGTATCAGCCAATTATGAATATATATCTCATTTTATAAAAAGAATATGTACTCTTAATTCCATTTTTAGAAATAAATTCCTCTTCATTTTAAGGAAGGAAAGATACATTACTGCACTTGAGCGCTAGTCACTTTTTCATTCCTTATCCCATCCTGTCATATCAACCCAAATAGAATCAAGGTTTTTAAGTAATAATCTGAAATGAAAGATGTTTCATATGAAACTGGGGTGCCCTCTAATGGAGAAATGAAGTTTTCCTATTTTTTTTCTTAGGCTATGTAAATAATTGTCTGGCAGAAAAGAAGTCAATAGTTAAACTGCATGCTGATGTTATTTGGAAGCCTAAACTTTCCTTTATACTTTTTCAGAGGGACAGAAGATATTATCTCTCCACATGGGATACCTCTGGACCTTCTGGACCGGGTAATGATAATTAGAACCATGTTATATACACCACAAGAAATGAAACAGGTAATTCTTTCATATATAACATCTGGGTAACGGGCAGCAAATGACTATGGAACTTCACTTTGGCAGTTAAAGTGTAAAATGAAGCAGCCCACGCTTATCAAAATGTGACTACCAGTTATTTTGAAAGTTATTTTTCAAAGGTTTTTCTATTTGTTAGCATACTATACTGCCAGTCACATGCATGAACAAGTCAGTGTCTTGGCTGAAAATTATACTATATTTGAACTTCATATTTGCTTTTTTAATGAAACCAGTTCAATCACCACAGCAATTCTAGGTGATGTACAATACTAAACTAATACAATTTAAAACAACAGAAAAGAGAAAAAATACAAAAAGTATTAAGAGCCACTGTCACTGTTCTGTCATGTTACAGAATCTATAAACATTGGTCACTCAAAATCAAGTCAATATTAGAAGTGGAATCACTCACTTTATTCCCAAGGTCTACTGAAATGGCCAGGTCTTCAGTCGCTTAATAAAAGACATTATGGTGGGTACTGTGTTGCCCTCGGGAATGTTGTCCCAGGTAGGGTGGAGGCAGAGAGATGGCCCATCTCCAAAGTCCCATGAAATGACATTACTTTAGCAGTGGGACTTGGAGTGTTCCAGTGCTGCTAGATCTTACCAGATGGGCATTAGTAGACAGTCTGCCTTGGAGATATCCAGGTTTTGAACTGTAAAGGTTTATACTCAGTTCCTTGAGTTGCACCCAGATAACTAATTGATAACCGAGGTGGCTCAGTGGTTAGAGTGCAGTATTGCAGGCTACTTCAGCTGACTGCTAGCTGCAGTTGAGCAGTTCAAATCTCACTGGACCAAGGTTGACTCAGCCTTCCATCCTTCCAAGGTGGGTAAATTTTTTCTTTAGGGAAGAAAAACAAAATGCACAGGTACCATATATGTGGTACCTTGCTCAATAGTAGTAACTGTGAGAGGGATCTTGAAGTCCTAGTGGACAACCATTTAGATATGAGCCAGCAGTGTGCAGCAGCTGCCAAAAAAGCCAACACAGTTCTGGGCTGCATAAGCAGAGGGATAGAATCAAGATCGTGAAGTGTTAAATGCCTTCGTAAGGCTACACTTGGAATATTGCATTCAGTTTTGGTTGCCACGATCTAAAAAAGATGTTGAGACTCTAGAAAGAGTGCAGAGAAGAGCAACAAAGATGATTAGGGGACTGGAGGCTAAAACATATGAAGAATGGTTGCAGAAACTGGGTATGTCTAGTTTAATGAAAAGAAGGACTAGGGGAGACATGATAGCAGTGTTCCAATATCTCAGGGGCTGCCACAAAGAAGAGGGAGTCAAACTATTCTTCAAAGCACCTGAGGGTAGAACAAGAAGCAATGGGTGGAAACTAATCAAGGAGAGAAGCAATTTAGAACTAAGGAACTAAATTTCCTGACAGTTAGAATAATTAATAAGTGGAACAACTTGCCTGCAGAAGATGTGAATGCCCCAACACTAAAAATTTTTAAGAAGATGTTGGATAACCATTTGTCTGAAGTGGTGTAGGGTTTCCTGCCTGGGCAGGGGGTTGGACTAGAAGACCTCCAAGGTCCCTTCCAACTGTTGTTCTGTTCTGTTCTGTTCTGTTCTGTTCTGTTCTGTTCTGTTCTGTTCTGTTCTGTTCTGTTCTAAAATGAGGACCCAGCTTCTTGGGGGCAATATGCTGACTCTGTAAACCGCTTAGAGAGGGCTGTAAAAGCACTTGAAGTGGTATATAAATCTAAGTGCTGTGCTAAGTGCTGATAACCAGTGCAGTTCATGAGGTAGAGGAGTCACATGTGCACAGTGAGGCATACTGATACATTACCCCATTGTGCACCTACTATAGCTTCCAAGTAGTCTTCAAGGGCAGTCTCATGCAGAGTGCATTGCAGTAGTCACACCAAGAAACAGTGTACGTAGCAATTAGCAATAGGGCTTCCTGATTCAGAAAAGGGCCAAATTGGCACCTCAGATGAATATATGCAAAGGTCTCCAGTTTGTTTTTTATTTTTACTTCCATTAACAGTGGGCGAGTTACGTTAACAAAGCAATTGCTAATAATTATCTTCAACTATATTTATTTTCCTAGGCACACAAATATGGAATACGGGTGTTTAAGACTTCATCTTTCTTAAGATTGGAAAAGCACTTATATGCTAAAATGTTTAGTGTCTTGAAGAGTGTGAATGTGTAAATTCCTAGAGTTCGTTTTCTGCCATTAGTTCCTTACAGTACTCGTGTATCCATCATTCAATTGATCTAAAGAGAACAGGATAACCTTTGTTAACGCTTTCCAAGAGAAATTTGGCCTTCACAGTTTTTCAACATGCAAAATAATATTTCTGAAATCCTCAGATCCATATTGATTATAATTCTTGAATGTTATTATGAAATATCTGGTCAAAGATCCCCCTCATTAGTGTCTCTGTACTATGGATTGACACATAAAGAAGCTACTGCAGTTTATCATGTCAATTCTTTGTATTATTTAAGAGATAGTGTCAGTGGTGGAAAGCATTGTCACCAGATAATAGTCTCTCTTGCTGGATAAGTGCCAAGGAGGAACAGAAGCATTTATTGAACGTAAATATACCAGTACAGCCTCATTTCCTTTAGTATGAGGAGGCTTTTGTGTATTGCTTTTTTTTTTAAAAAAATAGCATTTATATTTGGGGTGGTTTTCTATATATGACAGAATAATGTAGATTATACTAGAAGTGATCACAGGGTACAGATGGTGTCAGAGGCCTTAATCTGTATATAAAGATAATTCAGAAGTTGTGTCATTGTCGAGAAAATCAATTCAAGTGTTCCTATATTGCATTCCACATTGTGACTTGCTTTTTCAGAGGCATGAAGGATGATAAAGATACTATTGCATAACTTCAAGCAGCTTTGATTTGGGTAGAATTTGTCAGTCTTCTCTGTGAACATTTATAAATTATATATCACATTAAGTTGCCACTGAATCTTCCCCCTGTGGGTTGTTAAATGATTAAAAGTCTATTTTATGAACTGTTGACTTTTGAAAGAATTTGGAAGAAGAGCTTCTGTATTGTTTGATTAAATTAAATTTTGATTGAAGTCACAAAGGAGGTTAGATGGAGAAATTGACTTCATGAAAGTAATAAATTCTTATTTTAAATTAAATATAATGTTCTATGCATTCTTCCTAAACATTTTTAAATGGAAACTTGGATGGACTCGCTCTATTTAGTACAAAGGGCAGAAAAGTAGATAGTTTCAGTTGAAAGCAAAATTTCCATAACTAATGTGTCAACCTCTACCTCAGGTAGTGTGCTGGGTTCTGGGCGTCATATTTCAGAAGCATTCAAAAGAATCAGAAGAGTGTTTTACAAAGGACACTAAATATGTTCAAAGGACTAGAAATGAAGACATTTCTAGTGCTTTGACTAGAAGACTAGAGACACTGAAATTGCGGGGGGAAAAGCACCAAGTGGAGATACTAGATTAATACCATTTTAAAGGGCAAAGTATTAATTACTGTACAATCTAAACTTTTATTTTATTTTTCAGAGTTTTTAAAATTTATTTATTTATATGCCTCCCTTCTCCGGAGACTCAGGGCGGCTTACAATGCGTTAAGCAATAGCCTTCATACTTTCGTATATTTTATACAAAGTCAGCTTATTGCCCCCACAAACTGGGTCCTCATTTTACCCACCTTAGAAAGGATGGAAGGCTGAGTCAACCTTGAGCCTGGTGAGAATTGAACTCGCAGTAATTGCAGGCAGCTGGATATTAAATTCTGCCTTAGTAGGAGGCATTAGCCTACTAAATATATTGAATATTTATATACTGCTCCGCATATACTTTTATTATGTTTTGAAACAGTTTACAGTTTAAAACCTCTGTTAAAATGTAATAGATTAACAGTAAATTAAAACTCTTCGAAGAGCTATTCAAATTGAATGTGGAAAGGATGAAAGCAAAAGCCATTCATACTGAGAAGTCCTGGCTGAGGAAGTAGATCTTCAAGACAGATCTAATACAGTTGTGGTCCCTTTTTAATTTTGAGAGTGGAGAAACCTTTCAGAGGGCAGATAAAAAGATGTTTCCTCTTTTTCCTGATTTGCTACTCTCTGCGAGACTTCTCAGTGATGTTGATGATCATCCCCAGATTTGTAACAGCAGAAGTGGTACGAAGTTGTTTAAAACTCTATGTCAAAGTCCAAACTTGGAACATGATTTGATGGCTAATTGGCAGCCAGTTCACTGGCTTTGACAGAAAAGTTATGTGTTTAGGTGCCTCACTGCTGATCTCAGCAGCAAATGTGTTATTTACTGTATGGAAATTATTTGCTGGATTTATTTGTCATTTTTTCAAAGAACCTGTATGTGCCAAAATTGTAGTCTTGTATTTAAATCTTCAAACAACTTTAGACAGGTAAGCAAGTCAAGCTACATTTTGCACTTTTATATTCCATTCTGATCTTTCTTCCAAAATTTGGTGGTTTGCCAGCAAAGGTTTTTGGCATCTTTTTCTAATATTTGAGGTTGAAAGAACGAAAAGATTGTGCAAATCTTTAAAATGTATGTGAAGGCCCAGTTGTTTTATCAGGCATGACTCCATTCTCTCTACTATGAAACAAAAGCCAAAAAAAAAAAAAAAGTGCAGCTTTTAGCCAATGAAGGGTTACCCTCTGGCTTTAAGAATTAGAATCTGAAGAAGAAAGAGTTGTTTCAGTTCAAATAAATCCAAGAATTGTGAAACGGTACATCACATGCCCTTTTTGAAACTTCTGTAAACTTGCCTTAAAATGTTTTGGACTATGGATCAAAAAACCCAAACTGAAAACCAACGTGATCACTGTGGTTGGAATTGCAAAGTCCATCTGCTTTGGCTTTTTTTTTTTAAAGAACTGGGTTCAGTTTTGAATCAGAGATATTAACTCTTCACAAAGCAAGCAAAAGTCTAGATATAGGAAGATGATTTCATAATCTTTATTCGTCAGTGATGAACACTCTAAAAAGAAACCTCAATAAGATACCTTATATTCCAGATATCTTTTACATCAATCCCCAATTGCGTGCTCATCCCCCTCTTCTCCTCTTCCACGTTCTGATTCTCTTGGTATTGCATTTTTATGGCTTTAATTTAAACGAGTGCTTCTTGATATCTTGTTTACAAAACTGCCAAAGTGAAAAATACCTGTATTATATGAGACTCACAGTTCCAGAGTTATCTCAACACTATAACACAACATCATTATCCAGTCTGCCCCTTATCACTCAGCTGGTAATACGGGCTGCAGGGAGCCTAGTGCCACTTTTTTGTTAGAGCTCTCCGTACTCAGACTTATTGGTGATATCTTCTTTTTCAACTTTATAAAGATCTTCAAACCAGTACAAGTTGGAGACTGTTCACAACAGATTAGATTTATCTGAATGGTTTTGTGGGAGTAGGTGACGCTAACAGACAAAATTTCTTACATCTTTAACCATCTTATTTATCAGGATGCTAAAAACTTCGATATGCATTTGAGGATTGAAAGAGCAATTGTGACTTTCCAAATAAATTAAGCTGCTCAGTACTCCCAAGTGGGAATTGGTGTGCTGCAGTTCTTTTGGTCAGTTTGTACATTTTCTTTCATGTTTTAGAAATACAAAGAGTTATCATTGAATTCCCCCTAGCATTTTTCCAATTATAAGTTTAAAGGAACTGAGACTGTATATTTCAAATTGTATATAAAGTCAGAATTAAAATAAACTGCCCCCTAAAACATATATGAAAGATTTTATAAACCTAGGATGCTATAATATGCCAAATACTCAACTGTAAGATATTTTTTTCCCAAAGGCCATTTGTATTATAAATGCATTTTTATCCTGTTTTTTCCCCCCCTCATTAGATCATAAAACTTCGAGCCCAAACAGAGAGCATAAATATTAGTGAGGAAGCACTGAATCATCTTGGGGAAATTGGCACCAAAACCACATTAAGGTAAGCATGAAAAATATAAATATATAATGATATTCAGTTTGGAAGTAGGATAAAGTTGGACAGGAAGAGACAGCTAGTGTTCATCTGTCATAGGACACCTGGTATTTTGTCCACAATAATGACCAAGTTTAGAGCTTCTCCCTCTCTGACATTTCACATTTAGTCCTCCTCTTCCTCCTCTTCCTTAATCCAGCAGTTCTTAGGCAAACAGCTACTTACAATTGAAAAGTAGTAGAAATAATAATTACAGAAACTAATATCCTGTAAAAATAAGCCATATAATTAATAAAGGGAATCCTGCTTCTTTTTTTCACACTGCATTTTACAATTTCATTAAGTAATCAGAATCAACTGCTAAGTCTGTTGTAGCTTCCAGTGATTGCTGAAGACTTTAACTTCCAAATGATACGGAACTATTAAAATGTTTGCAACGCTTGATAAGTGTTATGCGAAATCAAAATACTTGGCAATTGATTTATGAAGATCATTGCATGGAGTTTAACTGATTCAGCTAGATTAAACTGATTTTTGTTATACTGTCTTTCTAAAATTTTCTTTTAGTAACACAGCCATTGCACATAACATAAAATCTGCATTAGGGCTAGAATGTTTGGAACATAAATCATTGATTACAGTAAAATGTCATAATTGTGAACATGGATTCTGTACAGCAGTTATTTCTCTGCAGTATAGTAAAGAGATTTTTTTAAATTGTGTTTCACAAGTTATCGCATCACTGTCTACTGCAAATTGTTTTTGTAACTCCTAATTCCATAATTAGTGCCTTGCCTAAGTCTTTGATATTTCCAACCACAAAATATATTGGTAACATCTGGAGACCAAGCTGCTGCATTTATAATAAATATTTTGATATGTCTCTTGAGAAATTTTCTGTTTTGTTTGTAATTATAATTGGCATGTTTATTTGATCATTGCTCTTATTATTTGGCTATAGGTATGCTGTGCAGTTGCTCACCCCAGCCAATCTGCTAGGCAAAATAAATGGGAAAGATAGCATAGAAAAAGAACATGTTGAAGAAATAAATGAACTCTTCTATGATGCCAAATCCTCAGCAAAAATCCTGGCTGATCAACAGGAAAAATACATGAAGTAAAAGACATTTGTTCAGCTTTCTAGCATTCAGAACTGATTTATACATTCTCCAAGTTCTTCAAAGAAAGAGGCAGGAGAAATTATCTCAAAGAACTGAAAACTTCAAATATCAAATTACTTGTTTACAATAGGATCAAATCTTTGTTCCTAATTATTTCGAGGGAATGTGGCTTGTGGTAACATGATATCGCTTATGTTTGTGCTATATGAAGTAGATGCATCTGGCAAATTCTTCTATGTTTTAGATTTGATTGCTCATGTATTCATATCTAAACAGAATATATTACTTTTTAAATATTGTGTTAAAATTGTGGAGATGTTTAATTAAAAAAAATCACTAATTTTGTTTTGTGACTCAAATGTTCATTTTCTCAAGAAGAACGTTTACCCAGTAAAAGTTACCTATTTCAACATTCTCTGTAAGTAAAATTGAGATGGATGATAAGTTTTTTTGCCAAGCTGGTACAGTTGGGGAAGGAGGCAGCATTCTTAATTCAAAACAGGAATTAGTCTTGCTTGTAAGTACATCAAGAATGCTCTCACTGTTGATATTCTTTTTGCAATTTGGATGGAGAATGTTGCAGCTAAGAGATCTAAAGCTGTATGATTTATGATCTCTTGCAAATACATACACTTCAACAACTTTGGGAGATTTGATGCCACTTTATGAAGTTCAAATGAGGCTTTTTTATAATAGTCTCTAGTGAAAGGGCATTTGATTGAAAATAATAGTTTTTCCCACTCACAGCTGTTTCTATTTAACATTATTATGCAAGCTTAAACCCAATTACAGTATATTTTTACAAACCTGGGAACTGATGGGAACATAATTCTTCTATAAATGTTTATTGTTACATTTGGGAAATTACCTAGAAAAATAAAGTGCAACACATAAAACTCACAGGTATAAACTTATTACAACCCCTGAATTTTTAATTTCTCCATAGTAAATGCCAATATATATCCCTTCTGGCAGGTAGCACGGATTTTTATTTCCAAAATATTTCTCTGTTTCAGAAGTATACTAAATTGAGTTGTCTTTCTCTACTGCAACTTTACTACCTCTGGCAAATGGCAGTAGAAATATATGCCTTTTGCTTTAGCAATTAATACTCTTCCGTGAATGGGTTATTTTAAAACATAATGCAATTTTTTTTTTCCGAGCTTGGGACAAAATGCAGGGTGTTTTGTTCCAACAAGCACATAATGTGAAAAGGCTGCTTTGACCTCAAATGTTTTCTGCAAACCTTTGTATATCTCTATAAACCTAAACTTCAATTGCTGAAATCGAATTAGTATTTTAGAAGCACTAAAAATGCATAGTTTATTGCAATACTAAACCTTTTAAAGTACTTTCAACTTCTGAAACTATCAAATCATGGTCTGTATATGATCTTCGTTATACAGCCAATATTTCCAGTTAGGTTATGCCAGCTAAATCCTTTGAGGTCCTAATGTATTATTTTAAAGTAATAGTTTGTCATGTAACTCTAATGGTTTCTTATAATTAAGATTAGTAGCCTAATTATTAGTATAATTAAGATAAGTAACTTAAGAGACAGCAGGTCAAGTTGGTTATGAGTAATAGTTGGATTGATCTTTGTCTAAAAGGAAATAGTTCCGCCCTATTATTAAGTATAATTTGTTGGAAATATTGGTGCAAATAATTAATTTCTGGAACTTTTATAAACTTGGAACATACTACATTTTTAATAGTGTGCCCGAACCTGAGAACATAATGCAGATCACATAATTACTTGCTGTTTGGATGCCTTAACCTTAGTTTTGTTTGCAAAACTGTTGATTTTCTAAGATTATTGAACACCTGCTTATAGCTTTATGTATTATGTAAAAAGGAATTGATATATATTTCCTCTTCCACACTGCAGTGTGCAAATAAGAATTTCGGACGGAAGGCTCAAGCTGAATCTGAAGAAAAGAACAGATTTTGGTTGAGGAGCTAGATAGGAAAATACTTGGAAGTTGGTGGCTTTTGACTTCCCAATAGTATTCAATTCCATTTGCCAAGATATCCCTTGGACTTCGTTTACAATAGGTCTAGTCTTATTCTCTAGATCAGTGGTTCTCAACCTGGGGGTCGCGACCCCTTTGGGGGTCGAATGGCCATTTCACAGGGGTCGCCAAAGCCCTCTCTCGCCCCCCACGCCTTCACTCACCCTCACCCTCTGCCTCTGTTGGATCGCCGGTTGCTTACCCCGCCCACTCCCAATCTATTGCTGCCTCCTGAGTCCCAGCTGATAGCTAGAGGGAAAAAAGCTGTTTAAATTCTTGCTGCGGGGATTCAAAGGGCTGCCCTACAGCTGATCAGTGTTAAAAGAAAACAAATGAGAAAATCGGTGCTTGCAAAAATAGAAAAAACAGCCTCTTTCAGCTTCAGCATAGGTTAATTAGCATAAGTTGATTAGATCTGCCTCCCGACTCAGCTGATTTGCTCTCAGCTGTTTTACGCAGGCTCTTTTGCAAGCTTTTGTTTTGCAAGCTCTTTGCCTGCTGCAATTTTTGCAGCAAACTTTGCCTGCTGGAGCAATTTTTTTTCCCTAGCTAAAAGGAAACTGAAAGTAAAGCAGGGTCTTTGCTGCAACGTGACAAAATGAAGCAGGGAGAGAGATTTCTTTTTCTTTTTCCTCACCAAAAAAGTAGGTGCAAAACTGCAAACAATGGGAAATTTAGGGCAAAAGAGGAAAGTTCAAGATTTTAAAACGCAAAAGAAAAAAAGCTCTATTTAACTAGGGAATTGTAATAATTGAGATACTATTAATTGTATATTGTGTTGAAAGCAGAAATGGTTTAAGTTGTGGTTTGGAGGAATATATGGGGGAAATTATTTGGTTTATTATTAGTAGTAAATATAATTAATTGATTTGTAAGAAATTGGATTGCATGGAAATAATTGGAATATTCATGTTCATATTGATTAATATACAAAAAGATAGTTATATAACTAATTGATTTATATTAAAATGTTGAATTTGTATTAAACAACTATATTATATAATTACATAATTAACCAATGTGAGGATGGATATAAAAATAGATGACAATACGAAGGGGTATAATATAGAATAGAAGGGAAAAATTGAATTTGATTAAGATTAGAGATAAGGATGAAGGGTAATATTGGTTTTTTTAAAAAATAGATAAGGAATAAATATGGCAAATAGGAAATATAGAAATTGTAAATTTAATTGAAATGACTAAACACTGTTTAAATTTATGAACCAGCCAAATACTCTGTTCAAAGAAAATACATTGTATGTTTGTATGTGTGTTTCTAATTATTGCTATGTATTCATATTTGTTCTCTTTTATTCTTTCAAGTTTAACAATTCATTCTTTATCTTAATATCTTTATATTTGTTTGGGGTTGGTTTTCTTCCCTTTCATCTTTTTTATTGTACAGCAATCTTTCTCCTCAAACCTACCACCTCTCTCTTTTCTTTCCTTCTTACTTTCTCTTCCCCCCCTTCTCCTCCCTACTTCCTTTTCCTTTCTCCTTCTCCTCCTCTCTTCCTCCCTCTCTTACCCTCACTCCTACTCTAATTTCCCTTCCCTTCCTTCATCCCTCTCTATTGCTGTATCCTTTTATGCATATGGACTACTCAGAGGGCTGAAAAAGTTATTTTTGATTGGTCCTCACACTTTTGACCATTCCTCAAACTTACGACTGTCCTCACATTTTATGTTTTTGCCCTATCTTGTCACCATGGTGAAGAGAAGCAGTTGTGAAATGAGTGACATGGTTGTTAAGAATGCTACAATGGGCATAAATGATGACCAGTCATAAGTGTGAGGACCAGTCAAAAGTGCAAGGATCTGTCAGAAACTTTTTTCAGCCCTCTGGGTAGTCCTTTTGTGCACATGGACTACTCAGAGGGCTGAAAAAGTTATTTTTGACTGGTCCTCGCACTTTTGACCAGTCCTTGAATTTATGACTGTCCTCACATTTTACGTTTTTTGCCCTATCTTGTCACCATGGTGAAGAGAAGCAGTTATGAGATGAGTGACATGGTTGTTAAGAATGCTGCACGGGCATAAATGTGACAATGGTCATAAGTGTGAGGACCAGTCAAAAGTGCGAGGATCTGTCAGAAATGACTTTTTTCAGCCTCTGAGTAGTCCCTATACACATAGCCATGGCCACTCGGTCACATGACCAGCTAGCCACGCCCACCTAGTCACATGACCTCCTAAGCCACACCCAAAAAATAAGCCACGCCCACAGAACTGGTAGTAAAAAATTTAGAACCCACCCCATGTCACCACAACATGAGGAACTGTATTAAAGAGTCGCGGCATTAGGAAGGTTGAGAACCACTGCTCTAGATGATGGTGCTAGAGACTACTATGTAGTTGACAAGCACTGCCCTCAGAATGTTTCTCTTGACAATTGACATCTGTGTAAAGTCATCAGGAGAGGTCATCCAAATTATTAGTTTTCTTGGCTTAGAACCTTCATGATGATATAGTATGGAGAATTGAACTGGCAGCTTTCATGTCTAAAATGACATGTTTGTGGGGGCAATAAGCTGACTTTGTATAAATATACAAAAGTATAAAGGCTATTGCTTAACGCATTGTAAGCCGCCCTGAGACTCCGGAGAAAGGTGGCATATAAATCAAATTTTTTTTTAAAAAATCGCTAGTTAAAGTAATGTGTAGCTGGATCGCTTTCGTGCTATTTTCCCAGAAGACCCAAATATTAACCATAGTGTCTGTCTTCTGCTAAATGTGACCTAACTCATATTATTAAGAAACAGCAATTTTGGGAGAATAGTGGTGCCTTCTTCCTCAGATAGTTAATAGCTGTAAAAATGTCAAGAGACAAAAACGAATGATAATAAACTTAAAAATTGTCAAATACGAAATGATATCTAAAACTATCTGGTCTACAGGCAGTCCTCACTTAATGACTGTTCAAAATTATGATAGCCCCCTATTAGGTGCTTTACAACCTGTAAAGTACTTCTGGCTGTGCTTTATTGTGCTACATGCACTCCGATCACATGATTGCATTTTAGCACTTGGCAACTGGCTTGCTTTTACAACTGGTTGTAGCATCCCATGGTCACATGACTGCAATTTGCAACTCTTTTGCCAGTTTCCCATTCGGAAGAATGGATTTACATTACCACAGCATTCACTTCACTATCAAAAACTATGGTGATTTGCTTAACAACTGCCATTTTTTTAAAAAAAACTTAAAATTGGGTTATATGGATAAAATTCTTTACCAATTGTGGCTGCAAGTTGAGGATTCCTGTGCATTGATACCCATCATAATTACTGATATCAGATGCCCATGAAAGTGGCTATCGTATAACTGATATTCAGAGCCGTGGTGGCGCAGTGTTTACAATGTAGTATTGCAGGCTAATTCTGCTGACTGCCAGCAGTTCGATTCAAAGTTCTCAAAGTTGATTCACCCTTCCATCCTTCTGCGGTGGGTAAAATGAGGACCCAGATTGTTGGGGGCAATATGCAGATTCTGTAAACCGCTTAGAGAGGGCTGTAAAGGACTGTGAAGCGGTATATAAGTCTAAGTGCTAGTGCTATTCAACTGATTAAATTGAAAAAATAATCGCACTCTTCAGTCAAGCTATAATTTTCATTTAAAATGAAAAATAAGGATTTGTTTTATATACTTAGCAGAAAGTGAACAATCAAAAAGAATTCCATTGCAATAGGTTAAGGTATATTATTAAATGTTAAAACATAGCCGCATTATTTTAAATGCGGCGCTGCCCATTTTCAAGAATTGCCGCCCTTATTGCATTAATCTTCAGAGCGAAGTTTTTACGACCGATTGCCTGCAGACTATGAGAAGTTTCTCCATCCATTAACCACAGGGAAACGGGTCCTGCTGGGTAGGAAAATATTTGTTACATCTTATCAGGGTGACACATAATCTAACAACAATTACAGCAGGCCCATATTTTGTACTATTTCACTTTTGGTGTGAAAAATAGTAGTAATATTAAACCTAGAGTGGGTGGAAGATATAGTAGCCAGATGAATATTATAAGCTTGGCAATTGGGATTGTTTCGTTTAGGTTGTGAGCATCGATATTATTGGGAACTCTCTAAACAAGTAAGATGCGAGGACAACGTATGTGCCCATATGCAAATTACGGTGTTTGCCTCAGGAAAAAGACATGAAGGATTATCGCATATATACTCATTGGGCAAAACTGCATTCTTCATGTGCTTTTAATGTAAAAGCTCATCTCAGCCCTTTAAGTTAACCTCATTTTTCTTGGGCATTGAGTATAAAAAGATGATAAGATTAGGGATGTACGAGGATCTCTATCTACCCCCAAAACAAAAGTTTAAAATAGAAAATATCTTAAAGGTACTTGCATACCTTTACTTGCATGCAGTAAAATGGAAACTCCGATTATTCTAATTTCAGTTATATTTCCCTTTATTTTTGCAAGCTGTGCAATGAGATTTTTATATACTCCCACCTTTCCTGCTCTAACCATCTATATGCCCTAAAAAACCACCATAAAGATTTGCAGATCTCCTTAGAAAGCCACAGGACAGGGCGTAGAATGGTATCATTAGATAGCAATTGGTAAAAGTCAGGGTCCATTTGGAATATCTTTTGTAACTGTACCTTACTTATAAACTTGTTCGTGTATGCTTAATTTTTTAGAATTATGTTTTTAGATAAAAGAATTAATTCATTTTATGCACTAAAATTATTTTTACTTTTATAATGTTATATCCAGTGTTTTAGTCTGAGCTACCCTTTTATTTAAGTGCCTTAAACAATGCCCATAATATAACATAGACAATGGGCACAAGCAGTACCCATTTAAATGGCCTCATTTTGACTTATTATATGTGGTTAGAAATCCTCAAAAGCACAAAGAAGAAAGAGCAGGGGAAGCGCAATTTTAATATTTTCTTCTGTTGTTATTTCAGACAGAAATGAGTGTCTTGAGAAGTCACTCTGATATATCTGTTAATTCTCACATACAAAACAAATCAAAATAAGAATGTATTTTAAAAACCCTAGTGGAGTTTCTTCTTTGAAAAAAAAGGGAGGTATTCAGAATGCTAAAAAGCAGAAAACAACCCTTTTATATTGATTTCCAGTGGTGGGGGGGAGTGGAAAAAATATTGTATGTGTGAAATTGGAACTTCCTGCACTATATTTATAGCTTCTTAAATAGAATGATAACATATTTTCAGTGGCAAAAAAGCAAAGCTTTTAGATGTAATCTTATTAACTTCCTCAGAACCTAGGAAGAGAAGCAATTATACATACTACAAAAGTTTGCCTCATCTCTGTGACATCTCTAAATGGCAGGTAGAGATTTATTGGGAAAACATTTGGATTTTGCAATTACATCAATATGTAAATCAGAAGCATGGGGAATTTTACATTCTGCACTTGAGAGGTTTTCGCCACCCATTTGCATCCGGATTTTCTACAAAATCTGATTTAATTTTCCACTTTCTTATAGCGAAAACTATGTCACGTAGTCAGGCTCGTGAGATTCTCATTGCTTTATATGGATGAATGCCTTTGATCATTTATTTGATTGGTTGACAGATTGATTGATTGTTTCCTCTAGTCGCCTTCTCATGAAGTGAAGTACTTAAACTTCTAAATTTGTTTAGAAAACAAAGTGAAATTAAGCCAGAAACTAATATTTTAAAAATATTGTTTAATTGGATTTACATTCTCATCTTATTGCTCACCTACACTTACAGAAAGAAATCTTGACCCCATTTTACAGACTGACTGCTAATGCTAGAGTGGCCTTTAATCACTTGGCCTTTATTTCTGATAATAGCCAGCTATTGTTTTTCCAGCAGACTGCTGTTGTTGGAAAGAGAGATTATTAATAAGAAAATGAACAGGAAAGAAAAAAGAAAATGTTGGAGAGTTCTTCATATGTGACCCCCAGCAATTAATCTTGAGGAAAAGTACTCAAAACCGACATGTGTAATGTGTTTCCCATATTATATTTGTCTACTCAAATTTCAGGAAAGCATAACGTGGAAAAAATTAAAATTATGCAAATGAATATATAGGTGCATACATTATTATTGACAAGGATTTGTATAGCATCTAGTTCCAACAAGTCCAGATATCTCACAACAATAGGATTAAACAACATAAAACAGATCAATCAAGGTTATATTGGATAAAAATAGTAAACCAGGAAGAGTCAACCCTCAAATGACAACAGCTTTGCAAAAACCAATAAGAAAAATTTCAGGGATTGCTTCGGGGCTACAGTATTCTGAAGTATGAGGACAATTATGGAAACACGAGTCCATTACCCAATAGGACCGTGAGTGAGCATCCTTTCCCTTGCACAGGACAGGCAGATTCTACCTAAATAGATAGCCCACACTTGGGCTTGGAGCCAAACTATATGAATTTTTATATTTCAATGTGAACACTTTAATTGGACAGAAAGGCATCAGTAATGTATCTGTCATCTGAATGTTGTAGTTGCTGCTATCACTCACCAATCTCCTATCTGCTGCATTTTGTATCAACTGAAGTTTCCAGTTGCTTTCCAACGGCAGCCCATATAGAGTACATGATGCAATCTAATTCTGTGGTGATGAAAGAAGGAGGCCATATTTTACAGACCAGATAATTCCTAGTCTCAGCTGTCAAAGCTCCTTGGGTAACAGCATCTACCTGATGTTCAATATGAGCCATGATTCCAGAAGGATCCTCAGGTTGTATATTTGCTCCTTCGTAGAAAAGGTAACCTCATCCAAAGCTTACCTTGGGCAGTCAAAGTCAAAATGTTTCTGAATAACTCGGAAACTCCATTTGTTGGGCAGTAGAGGAAAGAGAAGACAAGATGAGATGAGACTTCTTACCAGTAGAAACTGCCCAACCCTCAGATCAAGCCTCACTGCTGCAGAATTGTCTTCATTGTATTGATGTTGGAACTAATCCAAAAGTTACAGAAATCAGCTCAACTGCTTTATTAATGGCCCAGTGAAAAATATTAAATCTAGTAAGAAATATAATAAACCCCCAATTTCTGTGGTAATTATGGGTCTGAATTGTAAATGAATATGTACATTTGAAATTTTAAAAGTTTTTTTTCAGTAGATAGTGATTTTTGAAGGGTAAGTATATTTCTTTTTTTCTTCTCAATACTGTATATTCCAAAAGAATGTTTCGAATAATAGGTAGTCTAGTAGGTAGAATAGAATTTATTTGCATAATGAAATTTTAAATATTATACATGATATCCATCTCTAAATAGATGTAATTTGGACATTTGTCTGCCTGTCTATATCTGTCTATCTATCTATCTGTCTGTCTATCTATCTATCTATCTATCTATCTATCTATCTATCTATCTATTTCTTTTTCATCTGTCTATCATCTATATCTCCACTTAAATTCTCCATAACCATCAGGTTAACAATCTGAAGATGCAAATATAGAATTTTCCTATCAGATGGCTCCCTATGGCCCAAACATATTAAGCCATGATTTAATTATTAGTGGTTAAACAAGCCCTTGTCTGAATCATGTGTAACACTAAGTTAAAAAATATGATAGATTAGACCACAATAGCTAAGTTTGCTCATCATAAACCAAAACCAAGGAACCACATTGTGCCTATGAAAATGTACAGTATATGCAAAATACTAAGACGTCAGACTCTCAGAGGAATAGCAGTCTTTAGCTGAAGACTCAAAATATAATAATGCACCTGTTATTCTTAATTAAGGTTATTGTTTTTTTCTGGGGAGAAAAAAAATCTTAAGAATAGAAAATATACATAATAGAAGCATATTAGCCTATTGTAAATAATATGAAGAACAACAATAATGCTATTATGTAGCACTTCAAAATAATACATGTTTATCATGCCTTACAAAAGGACCGTAACTACTCTTTGGGATCTATTAGAGATCTATTAGAGAGATGACAGAACTGTAGGGAAAAAATGAAGGCACATGGTCAAACTAAACACTTTTAGGGCTTTTGCACTTTTATTCTGAGTGAGATCTTAAAGCTCAACAGCAGTAATGTCTACGTATTAATCACTGAATTGTGATCTATGTTTCCCCTAAATCAGTGAAAGAGATTACGGGCATTGCTTACCATCACAACCACCACTAGAATTGATGAGCCCTAGAAAGGCATAATTCTGTAGGGCTGTGCTTCACCTTGACCAGATGAGAGAATGATAAAATCATAATTGTCCCTCTGGGTTAGGTCAGGGCATCGTTTGATTTTTCACAATGGACAACCAGATGTTGGGCTGTGGATCTGAGCTCTGAGCATGGCAATTTGGTTGTCTCCTTGAATGATGACAAAACGTTTGCAACCAAATTGCCAAGCTTGGAGCTCAGACCCACAGCCCAACTACCAACCCGAGCTACTTATATTCAAATACACTTCAACAACCAGCTGTCTCTAGGGTGTTCATATACCCTATGTTCACCATTGTTCCTGCAACTGGGGATGCGTGGATCCATACTTCCACCTCGGCAAAGAAGTAGTGAGACTTTAAGTCAAAGTATTTCCCCTAAATCCAGTGGTGGGATTCAAATAATTTAACAACTGGTTCTCTGCCCTAATGACCATGGTGGGCATGACCAGGGGGTGTGACAGGCAGCACTCGGCCTCCTGCACCCCCCTGGGAGCAAAAATGAGCCGTAGGAGGGGTGCTGCCCCCCCCATGCCCCATTTCGGGCCTACTAGGCCTCCCTGCAACCTCCTGGGAGCAAAAACAGGCCAAAGGGGGGCCGCCCCACCCCACCCCGTGCCCCATTTTGGGCCTAGTAGGCCTCCTTGCACTTATCTGGGAGCCAAATTGGGGCATGTGGGGACTCCTAGAAGGGGAGGGGAGGGGGGAGGGGGGGCAGACAGCAATTTAATAACCGGTTCGCCTGAACCGTCCCAAACCTCCTGAATCTCACCACTGTATAAATCTATTCCTCTTTTAAAGCTGTCCAAGTTAGTGCCCATCTCTTTGTCTTCTGATAATGAATCCCATAGGCTAATTAAGCACTATACAAAGAAGTAGTTTTCCCCCTCTATAATATAAATCTTCCAATCATCTTCTCTGGTCCTAGTGTCTCCAGGGGAAAAGAAAACCCTTGTTCTGCCCCTTTTCTCCATACAAGGTATGCTTATACACCTCAGCCATGTTCCCTCACCCCCCCCCAAATCAATCATTTTTGAAGCTGTTGACTTTCTAGTTGTTTGTCATAGAAGAAATATCCAAGCCTCCTAATAATTTTTTCTTGCTTTCTTCAGCAATATTTCCAGCTCTGTTTATATCCTTTCAAATGAGATGAGGAGAATGGTACCATGTGTTCTAGATGCAGATGTACCATAGATGCTCCGTAGAGTACTGCAATATTGGCAGTCAGATTTCAGTTTCCCTCCAAATGATACCTAACACAGGATTTGCTTTTTCACAATGCTGCACATTGAATCAACATATTCACTAAATTGTCCAATTATTACCTCCAAATATTTTTCCCAATTTCAAACCACGTCTCGATATAAATGAAGTTTTGGACTTTTGCCCATGTGTAATATCCATTAAATCCACACATTTAAACTGAATTGTAGTTGGTTTGATTGCTTGTTCATCCATTTTAAAACAATCCTTCTGGAGCTCCTGAGAAACATTTTCAGTGTTCACTTCTCCACCCAGTTTGGTATCATCTGTAAACTCAGCCAGCTCATTGCATATCCCTAAATCAACAAAATTTATAATTAACTTAAAAATCGCTGATCCTAGCATAGATCCTTTAAGGACTTTATTTCTTAATCCTTCTACTGAGGAATTTGCTTTTTCAGTTCCATGCGTTGCTTTCTATTTTCAACAGTTAGCAATCGATAAAAGGACAATGTCTCTTATCCCACAATCATTGTTTACTCAAGAGCCTTTGATTAAAAAAAAGTCTGTAAAAAGTGACTTGAAAGTCCAAGTAGACAAATACAACAGAGTCATCTCCATACACGTAACTGTTTTTTTAATGCTTCCACCATTTTGCTTTAAACAAATATTTTAAAACACTTTTAAAAAACTGGAGTCACAATAAATATCTTACTTCCCCCCCCCCCCTTAGTACTGCAATGATTAAGTTATGTATATTTGCTACGAAGTCAGCAATTTCAGCAATAATTTGGGTTGAAGGACTCTTGGTTAGATGCCATTAGGGAACCACAAGGTAATACTTTGTAGATTCTGAAGTTGCCTGAGAATATCTTCACTCTTTACCTCAATCTGCATTTTCTTTCTTCTGATTCCCTCCTTGGAATGTCTTTCAGCATACAATCAGTACATTCAAGGTATGTATCCTGTAGCTTCTGTTGAGAAGACATACAAAAAGAATTTTTTCAGTTTCTCGATTATCCTTGTATCCTCCTTCAACACTCTTTCATTCTTTTATCATCTGATGGACTGCTTTTGTTTTTTGCTTTGTGTGTATATGTGTGTGTGTGTGTGTGTGTGTGTGTGTGTGTGTGTGTATATATATATATATATATATATATATATATATATATATATATATATGAATGTTTCTTTTTCTCTTTCGTAGGCTTCATGTGCTTTTCTATCTAGCCAGGTTTCTACCTACATAAACTATGATGTTCTGCCACCCTGGTTCTGTGAAATCTCATTCACAAGTGCTGGGCTTTTTTTCCTGCAACTCTCTGTTGCATTCTGGGAGACAGATATATATATATCTGTTTTCCTTTCCTTTTCTTTTCTTTCCTTTTTTTTTTTTTGCCATACACTAATCTTTTTTTCCCATGCTTTATTATCACCTTACATTTTTTCCTCCGATGCATGCACCATTCCATTTCCTGGCTGAAGGAAACCCCTTTTATTTTTCAGTTATTTTCCCAGTGCTTCCTGGTGTTTTACTGGAGATGGGTGTCCTTTTGTGGTATGCTTTCCAATTGATGCTCAATTATTGCAATTTTAAATAATCTAAGGCATGGGTATCAAACTCACTGCGTCATGTTGCCGTCACATGACATTTCACAACGTTTTTCCCATTCGTGGAGCTGGGGTGGGCGTGGCCTGCACATGACGCATCTAGCCCACGGGCCACCAGTTTGACACCCCTGATCTAAGGCAGGGGTGGGCCACTGTGGCTCTTTTACAACCTGTGGACTTCAACTCCCAGAATTCCTGAGACGAGCTGTCTCAGGAATTCTGGGAGTTGAAGTCCACAGGTTGTAAAAGGGTCACCAGTTTGACACCCCTGATCTAAAGCATTGTGAACAGATTTCCTTTCATTGTTTTCTACCTCAGCTCTCACTTTTTCTCCTCTTAGGTGGGACTCTTTGGATCCTGCTGACTCCTTCCTATTTATATGCATGTTGAATGCACAATGACCTGCATCACAATGACCTGCATCAGTTCCACAATACTACATCCCTCAGCAGATGACCATTTAGGATTAAATCTACGATTGTCTCTAATCTGGTCTGTGCAAGACCACTATTCTAAGGCAGAGACAGTGTTAGAAATTTGTTCTGTCCTGAATGTGAATGACTTACACAGTCATAAAATAATCTTCAGCATTTTGTTTAGCGGGTTGGTGGTAGCATTTTTAATGCATGTTTGTGGCCAAATATTGTCTTCCATAGGAAGTCTAGGAAGAAATCTGGACTTCCAAAGTTTTCTATAGGGCAAAGTGAAAAATATATTGTATCCCAAATGTAGGAATAATGATATAGAATCTGCAGTTGCTAAACTATCAAAGCATAATTTATCTTCTCATTTAGTCTTACCGTACAGGTAGTCCTTGACTTAAAATAGTTTAGCGACTGTTCAAAGTTACAACAGCACTGAAAAAAAAAAGACTTATGACTGTTTTTCACACTGACAACCATTGCAGGATCCCCATCGTCATGTGATCAAAACTCAGATGCGTGGCAACTGGTTCATATTTATGACAGTTGCAGTGTCCCAGGGTCATGTGATCAACTTTTGCGACTTTCTGACAAGCAAAGTCAATGGCGAAGCCACATTCACTTAACAGGTCTCTTGCATGAGCAGGGGGTTGAACTAGATGACCTCCAAGACCCCTTCCAATTCTGTTACTGTTACAACTGGGTTACTAACTGAACAACTGCAATTATTCACTTACCAACTGTGGCAAGAAAGGTCATAAAATGGAGCAAAACTCACTTAATGAATGTATCATCTAGCAACCTAAATTTTGGGCTCAATTGTCATAAGTCGAGGACTGCCTGTATATATACAGTCTTTGTGCCAAGGAGGACTCAACTCAGCTAACAACAAAAATGCACCAAAATATGAGCTTTTCTAACTATTAAACAAACCCAAGCCCTAAATGACAAACTATTGTTCACCAAAAGTAGCACTTTCCATGGAAATTAAGCTGCAGAGATCACCGTGATGATGGGGCTGAACATCTGGAATAACATTTGCCAAGAGGAAGCAAGGCATGGATGTTGAAGAGAAGGCATTCTTTCTTGCTGGACATTGCTCAACCATCATCATGAATTACAGAAAAGAAGCCAAAGAAAAAGGAGTGGTCTTATGGTCAGAATCCAATTTGTATCGCAATTTGGGGAGCTACTGCATAATCTGCTCCCCACCAAGTATTTCTTAGATTACTTTGAATATCTGCCTCTCCAAACAGAAGAAAAATGAAGTTTGCAAAGTTGATACATTCAAGAAGTGGAAGGAGGCCGTCACTCTTTCCTCCCTACCAGGGGATCATCAGTGTGGGGTGGCCCAAACATGACAGGAAGTTTAAGCCCTAAGGTCCACCTGCAGGCACCCAGGCACCCCTCACACCACGTACTGATGGTGCCGTCATTCCCAGACGCTACCATCACCTCCGGCTTCACTTTTTGATTAATGTTCTTCCAAACTTTCCTTGGCTCGCTTCGCTCCCACTTTCTGTCACCCTTCTCATTATGAATGTATCTTTGCATCGAGAAAAGCGGGAGGAAAAATTGTTCTTTCAGGGTGACAGCTGAGCGAGGGCTATATTATTAAAGGTACCAATCATAGGTGCCCAGCTATCATCTCACGATGAATGCACTTGTCAGGAGACCGAGGCAACCGGGGGGGAGGGGGGGCGAGGAGGGAAAGAGAGAAAGACGGTGGTAGGACTGCCTGCTTGCCTTCGCGCTCCTCTCACTCCCCCCCGCCCACCCCACTTCTCTTTCTCCTTTAATGCTGGCCACCTCTGCTAGTCTGAACTTGGACCTTCAGCGGCGACAATTTCTCTGGCCTCGACAGCACGATTAATTTCTCCTGCCCTCCGCAGGGCCTGTGAGTGCTGTGGAAGTCCAGCTGGCCTGCTGCTGATAAGATGTACCTTTTGATTTGTTTTGTCTTTGATTGCCTTTTCTGTCACCTACAATGGCTGGCCGCCTAGAGACCTTCACATTGCCTGACTGACGGATCTATTTATCTGTAGGCCTCTCCCAGCTTCTCCTGTCTGGCTCTTTTCTCCCCCCCCCCACAGGCTCCCCCCTTTCCAAACCTCCACCTCCCTCTTTTTCCTTCTCTCCCCCCTCCCCCTCCCAAACCACCACCTTGTACCACTGAAGTCCTAGCCTAATAGAAGCCGTGAAGGCTCATCCACCATAAAATACATCTGCCATCCTCCTTCTCTCCAAGATAAAAGCCTGTCAGTGTTACTTTCCAATTCCAGGCAGCTTGATTAATGGTGAAAAGCCACTGCGAGATCGACTTCTGGTTTTTACAAGCGCTGTCAGCTGGCCCAGGGTTACACGAAACACACACTCATACAAAACAAAACAAAATGAGAAAAGGTTGGGTGGGGAGGATAGGAAGCTGGGGAGGAGGTGGAGGGGGGCAGAAATGTAACCAAATCATATGAGGTTCAAAACTAAATAAAGTAGAAGCCTAGAGAGCCATCAAATGCCTGTCACCCAAGTACAGAAATATGTTCGCTGGCTCATTGTATCAAGGCAAATTATGCCAATAATAAATCATTGTCGAAGGAAGATGCTTGATAAATTTCAGAAGGTGGCATGCAGCGTGGGTACTAGGACACCTGCTACTGGGCTCAGCATGGGCCTGGGGAGATTATTAGTCTGTCATTCACACAATGCAAAGAAGAGATAGAGACGGTGGGCCTGGAATTAACAAGTATAGAAAGAAGGAGTTTGGAAAGAAAAACTACTGTTTAAAATAATAAAGCCGATATGAAGGTGTTTTCTACAGCAATGGCTTGGAGGAGATCTTTTAGTATTAGAAACTAGACCGATGTTACTTTTGAAGAAGTAGGCTCTCTAATGCTGCTAATTCGCCACCCTGAGTCTTCGGAGAGGGGCGGCATACAAATTGAATAAAATAAAATAAATAAATAAATCGATAATAAATTGTTCTTGCTATTGGGATTCCTATTTTATGGCATGCATTCAGAGGTAGTGTACAATACCATCTATCTCAAATGTTTCATTCATAGATTAAGCAACACAGTGCATTGCCAAGAATTACTTGTCTATTCCACCTTGGAAGGAGGAGGAGGAGGAGGAGGAGGAGGAGGAGGAGGAGGAAATATGTCCTCTCTGAGCATGTGTGTGTGGTAGCAAATATAAAGCCAGGAGATGAAAACTCCCCCTAATCCAGACCTCCATACCTCAGATGCCAAGAGTCATGTGGGAAGTCCATCATATCCAAAGGCTACACAGGCAAGATGCTTCAGAATCCACATGAAAAGCACACAAATTGTGGTTGTTTCCCATTGCTATGCACCAGAAGAAGAAAAAGTCAAAAACATGGTTTTTCTGAGCCTAAAAATCCAATTTGAAAGCCAGATTCAATCCCTCTATAAATTTGAATACAGCCCTTTAAATCATCTGCACCAATAGGTTTTGGCTTGCCTCAGTGGATCAACTGTCCAATATTTTTACTGGCTTACCCAGGTCCTAATATTATGTAATATTCAAGTCATGTTAAACTTCTGATGACCTCACAGGCACATCTATGTTGCTTTCTTGACAACATGGAAATAGTTTGTATTCTACTTTTGTTTCTCCCACCCTAACCTACAGCAGTAGCATTTCTTGATAATCTTCCATCTACCTATTAACTAAGTTCAAAGCTGCTTGCTATATCATGAGAGAGAGGAAGGAGACACGGGGGAGGGACAAAATCTCTACTGACTTTCTTCCATTTGTATGTCTTTCCCAAATTATACACTTTCCAAATGATTTCATCTTTCCAGAATAGGAAAAATATACTGTGTTTATCTTTATTTTGGTTTTTTCTCTTCATTTTTCAGAATTCGATACTTTTGGGAGAGGAGCAGAAACATACATACATTTTCATGTATATTGCCAGGTCTTGTTGTTATATACTTTGCCTATTTTTTTTCTTCTTTTCATGTGGTAGCCATAAAATACTTTGCTTTGCTATGTCTCTTTTCTGTATTTTATTTGGATCTTTCTTGTAGGTCAGTTTTGTGTCTCCAGTACTTGGTAAGTCTCCATGGTCTACTAGCATCTTCTTCACTGTCCTTCAGGTATTTTTCCAATGCCCTTTTTATTCCTTCAACTGTCTGGGCTACTTGCTCTTTGGTAAGTAGGTCAGTGAAGTTTTCTGCATGGATGAGAAACATAATTTATTGTCATTATTTTTCTGGTTTTCCTATCCAGAGCTTTTAGTTCTGCTTGATGCCAGATCACTATTCCAATTGTGTATCTAATGACTGGAATAGCTCAGGAGTTAATTGCCTTGATGGCATTTCCTCCACTGAATTTAGACATTAAGATCTTCTTTACTCTCACGATGTATTCACTTCTAACCTTCTTTACTTCAGTATGCTTCATTTGTAAGCTTGAAGGATGCCCAGATGTTTGCAGTGATTAAACATCACTATTTGATCATCAATAGCTCATCTAGACTCTTGTTGTTATTTCCATTGGTCACCTTGATTCATTCTGTTTTCACTATTTCCCCCAACTGAGGGTGGCACATTTGTCCAGCCCAAACTCCACTGTAGTATTTTAGTATTTTGGCTGTACAGACATTGTTGAACAGCGTGACTATTTCAGATGGTGTTTTTCCATAAGGCTTCCGATCATCCATGTAGATGAGGTGAGATAACTTGGCAGATGTTATTATTAATGCTGTAAGCAGTATTGTAATTTGTTCTGAGAATGGAAGGCAATTTGCTGTAAAATAATAAGTTTTATCTTCCTATATTGGAAACCATGTCTGCTTTCAGGATCTTTGAATGTATCCATTGTTCCTTCTTTCTCTGCATCTAATGTAGCCCTTATTATTCTTTTTGGTCCATCTACCTCTATCAGCTTCTGTAATCTAAAGTTTTCCTGCTCCTTAAAAGTCTTTCATTTTCTTTCCTTCCTTCCTATGCCACATTTATGAAACTGCCTGCCAGGATTCTAGCATAAGCCATCTTCTCATGCTTTTTTCAAATTCTTAAACCCTCACTGTTTTCAATGAGCATTTGTTCATACAGATAGTTCACAAGTCTTGCTACAATTAAAGTTAACAACAAAGCTCACCCACTCTACTGTATACATGAAACAACCGAAGCAATTTTAAGAGTGTAAGGGTTTTTAACTAGCAATTTATAATCAACAAATTGCCATACATACTGTATTAGTTTCATAAAGTCTATCCCTAGCCACCTGTCAAAATTTCTTTCTTGGAACCTTTTCTTCAATCTTCCAAACATTCATAGTTGTATTGAGACAGGCAGAATGGTAAGTCTCTGTTTACCACTGGGAATACATGACACCTGCCCCGACTCCACAAAGCACCTGGAACATTCATGCGAACAGCATTCTTACATACATATTTTCATCTAGAAAACTTATAGATAAATCTATAATAGCGAGACAGGATGCTGTCTCCCTATTATAGGGTGATATATTCTAGGGAAAGGATACTGAATATATACAGCAAATATTTCCATTAACATGGTCAAAAGAGAGAAACGGTAATGTTCATTCATTATTCAGTGAGGCTACCTATTTACCCCCATAAAAGCTTTCACATATGATGGACTACAAAGACATCCATCCATCTGTCCATCCATCCATCTATTCATTCATTCATTTCCCACTTAGCTAGGTGATGGCATCTAACTAATCATGGATGCTCTGAAAAGCAAACAGAGTTTGAGTTTGCTAGTATTTGATTGACTGACTAACTGACTGACTGACTGACTGACTGATTGATTGATTGATTTAGAAAATGTATATGACTTACCATCTTAAATAAATTACTCTGGGCAGCTAACAACCAGTTCACAGGGGAGGAGACAACATAATAAAACACCTGTAAATAAAACAAAGGTACAATTACAAATAATCATAATGTAATAACTGAGTACCGTATAACAATGCAAAATTCAAATATACTGGGCTCCTCTAACATCCTGTCCCCAGAGCCCAGGAGTAAGTGAGATCTTGGTAAGGCCACACTTGGAATATTGCATTCAGTTTTGGTCACCACGATCTAAAAAAGATGTTGAGACTCTAGAAAGAGTGCAGAGAAGAGCAACAAAGATGATTAGGGGACTGGAGGCTAAAACATGAAGAACGGTTGCAGGAACGGGGTATGTCTAGTTTAATGAAGAGGACTAGGGGAGACATGATAGCAGTGTTCTAATATCTCAGGGGCTACCACAAAGAAGAGGGCATCAAACTATTATTCAAAGCACCTGAGGGTAGAACAAGAAGCAATGGGTGGAAACTAATCAAGGAGAGAAGCAATTTAGAACTAAGGAGAAATTTCCTGACAGTTAGAACAATTAATAAGTGTAACTATTAGAGGAGAACGCTGCAATTCCTCTCAGCCAAGGCTTCTGGTAGCCAACTGTTTATGATGTTACTTTCCCCACATTCTTTTGCAATTATATTTGTATTTTGGTCTGTGACCGCAAATAAAAGTTATTATTAATTAATAAGTGGAATGACTTGCCTCCATAAGTTGTGAATGCTCCACCACTGGAAATTTTTAAGAAGATGTTGGATAACCATCTGTCTGAAGTGGTGTAGGGTTTCCTGCCTGGGCAGGGGGTTGGACTAGAAGACCTCCAAGGTCCCTTCCAACTCTGTTATTCTATTCTATTCTATTCTATTCTATTCTATTCTATTCTATTCTATTCTATTCTATTCTATTCTATTCTATTCTATTCTATTCTATTCTATTCTATTCTATTCTATTCTATTCTTCAAAGCCTTCCAAAAGACCAAAAGAATCAGGGTTGATTCAGGGGGGAACACTGGTATATATATCAGGCACCATGACAGAGAAGGCACCACACCAGGGTCCACCAGGACATACCAGGGTTGTAGACAAGACTAGGAATTGAAACATTTCCTGGAAAAAGCAATGGTAAATCAATAGTCTGAAATGGTATAGGGTTTCCTGCCTGAGCAGGGGGTTGGACTAGAAGATCTCCAAAGTCCCTTCCAACTTTTATTCTGTTATAGGGATATGCCCTTAAAGTCACCAGGAGTCAGTTTAATTGGATGAGGGCGGGGTGAAATCTACTTACCTTTCCTACGGGTTCGGAAGTGTGCATGTGTGCATCACATGCAATTTTGGTCCCTCTGTGCAAAGCCTTCTGCACATGTGCAGAGGGTAAAAAATAGGTTACTTCCTGGTTAAAACCAGGAAGTAACAATGTCTGGGCGGGTGGGCAGAGCCTTGCGCTGCTGCCGATTTTCTGAACCACCACTACCAGTTCGCCTGAACTAGTGTGAACTGGTAGCATTTCACCCCTGGGTGGGGGATTTACATTTATATGAAAGTATGACTTCTAAAAAAGTGTTCAGTGTGAATGCACATCCTATGTATTTGCCTCAGATAAAATAATTGAATTCCATTCTTCTGAGCCCATAGGTTTGCAATACTAATCTCTGGCTATTTCATCCCAATGGACTCTGGAGGGTCCCTTTTAAGTTCTTCCTCATTTACTTGCTTAATCCAAAAGTACTGATGTCATGATGCCCCTTGAACTAACTCTGTTGGGGCTGTGACTGATAAAAAATCTTCTTATTCCTTCCATATTAGTGCGAACAGCCTCGAATCTGCAGAGAACTGGAGAATGGTGAGTAAAGAAAAAGTGAATTAAAATAACCATTTATTAAAGATAGAATTGAGGTTGTCGGTTCATATGATACTGAAATTTTGAAAGGAATCATTGTTAGAGATGTTCCTATTACTGAAGTGAAAGATGGGAAATGGAAGATACAGCCAGAAGAAAGCAGAAACAGGATGAAAAAGGGAAGGGCCAGCTCAGAGGTCTTCAAACTTGGCAGCTTTAAGACTTGTGGACTTCAACTCCCAGAATTCTAATTCTAATGATAACAGCCCACCATATTTTTTAATCTCCTTCCAAATTTTCTGAAATTAAGACAACAATTCTTGGAAGAGAATTAAAATATTGGAATGGTGGCAGTCGGAGGTGAGTAAAAGCCACAAGATATCATTTCTTCCACCATTGGAGACAGTAGCTATCAAGAGCAATAGGCCAACGGGAGGTTATTTATTTTACTTTATAAAACAAAACTGTTCTTCACAGAAAGGCCAAGAATAGTTTACAAAAGAACAGTAAGAGCTATCTAAAGTAAACCAGCAGTAAGATGAACCATCCATAAATCCATACATGTTAAAAAACATCCCCAAAAATAAAACAAGACTGTCTTAAAGGCACTCTAAAGTGACTGCATGAACAAGTATGCTTTCAGTTTTAATCTCAAAACATACTGGCATGGCAATCAATAGACACGTTACCTTTAGAAAGCAGTTCCCTTAACAGGTCCCCTTCCACTGAGGTATTCTACCTTTGACTACCCTACTGTAAGTAGGATAGTAGAGTTGTTAATGTGTTGGATGGCATTAGGGAAAAGCACCTGTTAAATTCCTAGATCCTAGATTCCTAGATCCTAAGATTCCTAGATCCTAAGTCACTTAGGCCTTTATAGGCTAATGCCAACATCTTATATTGGGTCCATTACTGTATTTAATAGGCAGTCTGGACAGTCCTTTCAGGATTATGATCTCGCTTAGTATATGATCTCACTTAGTTGTCCCACTTAAACATTTGGATAAGTTGCAACTTTGAGACCATCTTCAGGGGCAGTCTCCTTCTCTATTGCAAACATGAGATTATTAGGTTATGGATCACTGGGGTTAGGCAATTTTCTTTCAGGTAAAGTCATGGCTGGCTCACCAGTCAAAGCAGCCACTTGTGCCTCTGGAGGCAGATATGGACTTGAAGAAATTCCAGTGTGGTTGTTCCTTTCAGAAGAAAAGCTACCTTGTCCATTGAATGAATGATGGTCCAGTTTGAAGCAATCTTAAAGGAGGAAGAGTACAGGGCTGAAATTATCAAATTAAGCCTTAACAGTTGAAAAAATAGGAAATCACAAGATAAAAAGAATTGTGTGGCAGAGAGAGAAAGGGAATTTTGTACCCCAAATATCAACATAAAAATCAACCTTGGATATAATGTATTCAAGTGTAGCTCCCGATCTTAAGATTGTTGAATGTTCCTGAATGTTCCTAACTCTGAAGAGAGCCATGTAGACCAATACTGCCAATGAGCTACAGATGAAACTTGCTTTAGCTGTAAAAATCCTCCTTGTGTGCTTTTAGATTCATTAGAAACTCTGCACCTAACAGCCTATTCTTCAAACTGAGTGTTATTGCTATTCACTTAGCTTCAGTCATGTGGTCTCACATATTGTAAGTTGTTTTAGCGATTCTTTGTTCATGACCATAGGCTATATCCAACTGCCTGTTGCAGCTCTGGAGGGAAATGGGACCCTTCACATCCGTTGACAAGGAAAGGGTAGTTTTGACTTTGCACCCTCTCTACCCACATAGATGAGAAAATACAGCATAATGGCTCTCATTGTCAGAAAACTCTTGATCTTCCTGAGATGAATACAAATGAGGAGGACAGTTTGGCAATAGCTACTGCACTGGGATTGTGCTGTAACCTACACAGAGTTAAGGAAGGATAAAGACTGGAAAAAAGCTAGAGAGGTACAAACATTTGTTTTCCCTATAAAATGGGAAACATTAAAGCAGCAGCCTTTTGAACCAAATTGATTGTAGAATAGAGATAAACAGAAGTAAGAAGCTTCAAGCATCCTGGAAAATCACAAACATACCATGGATTGGATTAATGCAGACTAGAGTAAAAGATGAAGAAAATACTATTAATTATAATAATATAGTGATACTGTCAGGTTCACGTTAGCTCAACATGCATTGCATCTCTTTCTAAGTCTGGCCTTTTCAGCAAGTCAAGTTTAAGATTTTATGACAGTGCAATTAACAAGACTAGTCATTATTCCTGGGATATTAAAAATCCCTTTTTTTGTGTAACTCTGTGGGTCCTACTTAGAGATTCTGTAACTTTGGCTTTATTTTCAGTAATTACAGTAGCTTAGGCCTATATTGAAACTGTATCAGTCTTAAAAACTGCTGTACCTATTCTAAGAGGTTGCATGTTATTTGCAGAACTACACATTCTACCAACAAACATGTTTTTTTCCAAAACAAGTGGGAGAGATGTATAGTAGGTGGGCTTTACGTTGATGCTCCCCCAATTACTGAAGTATCCTTTTAAACAAATCCTTCACTTTTGCTGGCCAGTTTGTGATGAAGTACACTTGTCACTAGGTAGGGCAAAACTATTTTACTTAGCTTGGAAGCACAATGGAGCAAGTTAGTTTTACTGGTCTCAGAATAACTAAGAGCAAGTGTTCACAAGTGTATTATTACAGCACAGCAAAACTTCTAGATTAGAAATTGTCATTGATGAATTGTGGTGACTCAGTGGTTAGAATGCAATATTGCAAGCTAACTTTGCTCACTGCCAGGAGTTTGATTCCTTCGATCCTGACCGGCTCAAGGTTGACTCAGCTTTCCATCCTTCCGAGATCAGTAAAATGAGGACCCACATTGATGGGGGGGGGGAATATGCTGACTCTGTAAACTGCTTAGAAATGGCTGTAAAGCTCAGTGAAGCAGTATATAAGTCTTAAGTGCGATTTCTATTGCTATTTTATAAGAAAAATCTAAATCTGCAAATTGTATTAGAGTCAGTCAATCAAGAAACAAAACATCCTTACATTTTTCACTTTCCTTGGTAACAATTCATGATTTTTCAAGTCATTAAAAACTGGCACCCAGGGTAGCTTCTTTGCCCTTATTAATGGTTGTCATTGGTTAATTCATGCATACAATTAATTGATGAATATGATAAAGAATTCCTCAGCCTCAGAAAATATTTTGTTCATTAAATGCCAACTTGCTTAGGTCTATATAAACAATGGCATAGCTGGTAGTAGCATTTGACTGATCTTGTTCAGTTTGAACATATTTTTTCCTCTTCCTAGGAAATACAAGACATTTCTCATTAATAGTTGTGCTTAAATGAAAGTTTGCGTTGGGCAAGCTTTTAGCGAATTCATTTACTGACTGCAATGGGGTTTGGCAACTCTGTCACTAAGCGACATGGTTTTAAGGTGACAAATCATTTCTACATAGGAACTATAAAACAACTGAACTAGAACTCATCAGCAGATTTAATACTACAACTGAGTGATTAAACAGATTTGTTTATATTACAATGGTAAGTCATCAAACAACTTATGTTTGCATATTTGCATTATATCCAATAATGCTATCAATGATCAGGATTTTTTCCCCTGCCCATTCTTTCCCAATCTCTCCCCAGTGGCAATAGATGACTTACACATTTTATGTGCCCCTCACTCAGAAGTATTCTGTATAACTTATAAACCTTTATTCAGAAGGGCTATGCAATAATGCTTTTGCTTTCTTGAAAGATCTTGTAGAAAACAAAAAAGTACTTTTGTGGCAACTATTCCAAATATATATTTAAAACTACAGGATAAAAGTTCAAGTACATACCATAAGATGTCTAGTATATTTTCATATGTAACTTCTATGCAAAAATAGACTGCATATGGTTGACAAGTTACTTTAATTCAAATAGCTTAGATCTGCAATAAACAGCATCCTCTAGTGGATACTTAAGTGTTGCAATTTGAAAGTTTCTTTCATGAATACATTCTTAAGCCAGATGTTTACTGTATTCCTTTTTCTGAGGTACTGAGTGGGGAAAAAAGGGAGACCACTAAAAGTGCTGCTTATTGAACATTTGTTGGTGATCTTTCTCTCTGTGCCTTTATGAGATGAATGAATCTTTAAACTCATTGGGCAAGAAACATAAACATGGGATTTTATCTGGAAATAAAACATGAAGCAGGCACACATTTCAGTCACAATATACCATAAAAGATATTAAGAACATTTGAAGTTATCTTCTGTCCTAGGAAAAATTAAAACATGTAGGCTTTATTTTTTTAAAAACCACTTTTTTAAAACTGGAAACTAGAAGCACCAGAAACTGGCAAAAAACATCTAAAATCAGTCATATGACCATGGGATGCTGCAAATGGCTATAAAGGTGAGTCAATTGCCAAGCCCCAAAATGCAATCATGTGTCTGGAATGTGGTGGTGCGGGTGTCGAAACTTCAAAATTGGGTTGTAAGTAAGTTTTGTATGATTCCATTGTAATTTTGATCACTAAATTTGTAAATCGAGGACTACCTATAATTCAAAACGCTACATAAACCCAGAAATGACCATTTTAATTTTTGTTATAGTTTTAAGAGTTTGTGCTGGTGATAAACGGAATATTTTACTTATCATGGCAACCAAGCCTGGAAATGAATTTGTAGCTAAAGGCATTTTATAGCACACTTTTCAATCCACCGAGGCTTAAACTCTTAGCCTCTGATACAGCATTTAAAATGATATTTCATATCTAAGGTCTTAGCTGGAGTCTCTTCCAACTGACAAGTGAAGAATGTGAGCACATGTATGTATTCATATATTCCCTCTCAGGTAACCAGTGACCATGGCAAGTGTGTCAGCAAATGCACCCCAATTAACTGCTGTATGTCAATATGTCTAAATACAGATTTTACATTTTCATGTTTAAATATGCATTGTTTTTTGTTATAAACCACCTAGTGTCACATTTCGTGAGATGGGCAGCCATATGTTAGATTAATCAATGGAGCATTCAATTAAAGGAAAACCTTGCCCATTTTTATTTTTTATTTTTTGCCTTTCAAAGGCCAGGTTAAATTACAAAAGGATTCATCTCAGATCACCACAGCTTATCTCTACTAAGAACAACTGAACCGAGTAGCAAAAGGAAACAATTTTATTCTGAAGTTAAAATGTTATTCAACTGAAATAGAAGAGGGACAGTGGTGGACATCTTAATTTTTTATTGCCTGTGCAAATAAAAATTGTCTGTAGTGCATAAAGTTAATGGTATGTTAACACCATCAATTAAAATACTGGTTTGGCAGTCATCTTTCAAAAGTGAGGCAAAAACTACAATATTAGATGCAATCCTTGAAGAATGCTTTATGCACAAACAAGATAATTTTGTTTCAACCCAAAATTCAGTTCAAACTCTGCGATATGGCTATGCAGATCAGATTAAGTGGTCCACAATTTGTAAATTTCAGCCGAGGTTGGAGGGATAGTTTCAGTAATGCACACAATCTATCCAAAGGTTCTGATCTGACATTTCAAATCACTTCAACTTGATGCTTTGCTGTTCCAGTTCTGAAATTGAATGGAACCTTATTTGATTCCTTTAGTACATAGGATAAAACGTATAGGAAGGGATGGATAAAAATGCAATATACAATTTAATATTTACCTATGAATTACCTTTAAAAAGTTTTATATTTCATGAAGTTAAGGATCGATTTGCAAGTATTTTGAAAAGGAATACTAATAAAAAATGCCTTATAAACTCAGATTTGCAATTGATCCAGAACACAACTTTTTCCTTGAGCTTTGCCTGCTAGAAGACCATACAAATGAATTGCACTACAGCACCATAAGGTATGTTTTTCACTTGTTTTGGAATTAAAAATAGCCCAAAATATATCCATATCACAGCAGCCTATTAACTGAAGAACCCACTCCAGCAAAGCTGGGTTTGGAGACCATATCAGTCAGATTTCCTTAGTATTTACCAATTCTCCCATCTGTATCTGCTGTTGTATCTGATCCTATGCTTTTCCCCAGTTTTACTGCATTACACTCAGCTTCTTCCATGCCATTATTATTTGCATTTTCTTGGTACTGGGATTTTGTTGCACAAATTGTTGGGTAAAATGGCAGAACTGCCAGAGGTTTGGCACTTCCATCTCAGTACTAGTTTTTGACCTGATTTCAATATACGGTATGTGGTGTCTTTGTCAAGGCGTAAATGTCTACATTTTGAAACTGAGAAAGACAACTGGCCAGTAATGTGGTCCCAGGACTTCATTGCTCTTTTCAAGAGCCAATACGACCAGTAATTCTATCTGCATGCTTCTCATTATACCATGTTTTAATTTGGTCTGTACAATACACAAAACACCTTACAACCAATGATATATCTCAACAGATGTCAAGCCTTCAAGGAATTTTATAAGAAGTGGATAACCCTTAAAAATGTTATGGCTACTTGTCCTATTTGGTAGGTGTTAACCCTGAAAGCAATGGCTACTTGGTCTTTAAAGAAGCACCCTCACCTCAGCTTAAAAAACATATGAAACTATCTGGAGATAAAGGGGGTCCCCCTTAAGCGGACAAGAATTTGCATGGCTTGTAGTCACTATTCCAGAGCAATTAGTGGGGAGACATAAGCATTTGAATCAATATGCAGGTTCTACTGTAACTGGCTTCCATATACTTATCAAGCAGTAGATTAATAGTTAACATCATACCTCCTAGCTTAGAATTTATTTTGATCTCATGGCAAATAAAACTTGTACAGTAACTTCCAAGAGAAATACTGCATTCAACACTTGTCAAGAGATAAAAATAATAAATACAAGACAACTATAAGCATCCATTTGTAAGAAATTTCAGGCTTCCTTTATGGCACTGTTTGCTGCCTCTGTTCAGTACAGCATTGCAAGACATGATCTTAATTCTTCCATTGGAGCAGGGGTGTCAAACTCGTGTGACATATCAGGACTTTTCCACCCTTCGCTAAACCGGGCATGGGCGTGGCCAGCACGTGACACATCCGACCTGTGGGCCGGGAGTTTGACAGCCCTGCTGTAGAGTAACATGACCTGAGATTTCTACCAACAGATGGAGCCTATTATCATCCCAGGCAGAAGTAAAGAAAGAGTCAAAAGGCAGTAGCCAGCACTGAAAACAGACTCTGCTTGACTAGACATCTGGATGTTCTAAGTGTGGTATCCTAGAGGGAGAAATAATGTATGTGCTTATCAAAATAACTCCCCCCCCCAAAAAAAAAGGTAATGGATAATTTGGGTGGTGATTTTTAGAAGGGGGAAGTCTCTCAATTTCCCCACCCCGCTCCAGGGAAAGAGACAAATATCACACTGCAACAAATAACTGTCCACTCTTCATTTAAATAATGAACCCAGAAAACCTTCAAGCAACTTAGGGACAAAATTCTGCAGTTTAAAGTAGGGAGAAAAGGCTCTCAGATTAAACCAATTTAGAGAATTGCTTCAAACAATAACAAAGAACAGAAGACCTTTTTTTTCTAAAAATGTTTTTTTTACACATTTTCCAGCTATTTATAAAACAGCAACTAAATACCAATAAAGTCTGAACCGAAGGAATGTGCTTCAGAAAAAATTCACACATTTAAAAGAAGTGTTTCTATTAATGCAGTATGCCCATGTGTTTTTGTGTAACTGTTAATCTCTTTCACCTGATTTTTAAAAACTTAAAAACACTCTTCGCCGGTCCCTAGGTCCATGAAACAATATTGCATTTAGAAGAGAAGTGCTCCCATGCTGCCAACTTCACTCTGCTCTTTTACGAAGATTTCAAAATATTGGTAAATGATGGTGACAGCCAACAAGATTCCCGTGCCTGATCCTATTGCCCCAAGGAAGTCTGCCAGCACAGAGAGGGCACCAATGCAGAGGCCACCAAAGGCGGCAGCTGTTGGAATGTATCTAAAAAAAGGAGGAGCAACAAAATACAAGTTAGGCCAAAAGATTTAACAGAAATTGTCTACTGGCATAGCTACTGCACAAAATACTTGGGCAAACTACAGGCAATCCTCAATTTATGATAGTAATTGAGCCTGCCCTTTACACTCTTACATCACTGCAGTCATTAAGCAAGGTGGCCATGTGATTGCCTTGCTCAACAACTGCTATCAACTGGTAGGGGGAGGAGGGGATGGTTTTACGCATGCAACCTAATTTCATGATTTGCATGCGGCCAGCAGACCCTTGGTGTAGGTTGTTAAATGAATAAAGCGAAAAAGCTGCTTGCCAAGAGAGCAGGTAGCTCTCCTCCATGTGCAGAAGGGAATTCCTATGCAGACCTTCCCCTCCCCTGCATGTGAGAGGGAACCCATGTGCTGCGCTGGAGAAGGGAAGTTCAGATCCCGATGATCCAAGGGCCCTATCAGCATGCAGACTAAGCTTTTAGTCTCCATCCAGGCGAAAAGTGTTTGAGCAACCCTGGGGCGGTTGGAAATGGAGCAAATTGTTCCGTTTCCAACAGTCCCAGGGTCGCTCAAACAATTTCGCCTTAAGACTGGAAACTTCTGGGGTCATGGTCTCTCGTGACTTCAGGCACCCATCCACTTTTGCAGAAAATGGGTGCTGGACATCCCATGAGATCAGGGCACCCAGAAGGTTCCAGTCTTTGGGGGGAAAAGTGTTTGCACCCTAATGAGAGGCCTGAAGTGACGCAGGTTTGCTGCCCCAAAGCCTCACCTGGAAGCCTTTGGAGGAGACTCACCGAGGCTGCCCACCCCTCCAAAAGTGGCAGGCAGCCTCTTGTCCTGGAGAAGAGACACCTCACTAGCTCTTCGAAAGGTGAGTCTTCACAGGCTTGCCTGTGGAGACCCGACAGGGGGAGGGATTAGGCAGGACGAATGTTGCAGTGCCTCTGCAGTCATTCATAAGGGTGAACAACAGCCTCATAACTTTGGGACTGGATCATAAGTACTTTTGGGGGGGGGGGGGGGCATGTCATAACTTCAAATGGTCGCTAAGTGAACTGTCATAACACAGGCATTACCTGTATAAGCATTCTTGTATTCAACTCAAATACAACCCAGGCTGCATGTACATTTTATTTCTGTGTTACATACATGAAAGAGATTTTTAAAGTTGTATGGCTTGTCTTTGTTTTAATTGAAATGGGCCAAATTATTTAATTCCTTTTAAACTGTTTTAAATTTTATATGTGTCTGTTTTTATTTTTGGCTGTGCACCACCCTGAGTCCTTCAGGAGAAGGGCGGTATAAAAAATTAAATAAATAAAATAAAATAAATAAATTTACTTCTTTTAACATCAGCATTAGTAGTGAAAAATGTTGCCTTTTTAAAATAAGCAAACTATGAAGTTTATTGCCTTTGCTTTACCAAATATAAAGCAAGCGTTCTCAGGAATATTATGGAGAACATTTTCTAAGGCTAGAATTTCAGTAACAAGGATAGAGCACAGCAAGGGCATTAAATCTGCAAGGTACTTTATTTCCAGTTCTGTTTCTCTGAAACAATTGAAAGCTCAAATACAAACACAGATTACAATAACGCTACAGATTTATAACTCACCTGTTGAGTTCATGAACCATGGAGGTTTCTCTGTGACCTCTCATAACCATCTGTTGCTCTTTCAGTTGTTTAGCAACCTGTAATACAAAATAAGTAAAATTTTAGCATTTCATGAAGAGAATCACTACATTTGATTGCTATAAAAATGTAAGAACCTCAATAGTTCTTAAAATTAGAAATAGTACAAGGATATGGCAACTAAACAGAAAAAAAGATTTAACTTATTAAGGCATATTGCCATCTTCTCAAGTAACCCCAGGGAATAATTTCTAGAAAGGCGTTATAAACATTTATAAAGTCATACATGAGAGATTTTGGTACCCTGCAAAGAATGAATGGCTATACAATGAGCACCCAAGATTTGGCAGGATGGGGGGATGGGGTGGAGGGTAGTTTTGGATGTTAAGTAACCAAGCCTATTTTCTAGCAGATATTCAGCAAGAGACCCAGATTAAATCCACAGCATCTCCTGATGCACAGGGGAAAGTGCTTGGAATGCCACGGTCTAAACAGTGCCAAATTTAATAGAGCAGCAGTGTGACTTGCTATGAGGCATATCCTATAGTTTTGATTAAATTTGACCTTTCTGTGAATTTTTTTCTTCAAGTGCTTACGGCAGCATTTTGATTCATCTAAAGATGTGAGATTTACGCTATTTACTTACATCTTTTGCAGATGAGCCAGAGACTTCAATCCAGGTTTTGGAAAAGAAAGCACAGGAACCCAGCATAAACACAATATAAACAACTGCATGAACAGGATCGTCTAAAACTGATGTAAAAGACTCAGGAGGCGACAGGTAATAACAAAGACCACCAACAGGATATGAACGGGCAGGACCTCCAGTTGATGTATCCTACAGGGAAAACAGATTGCTTTCAACAAAATTGGATTAAACTTTCTTGAGTGAATAAGTATTACACAATTGCTAATAACCAATTTAGTCAAGTTAGCAATATTTATGTATAATAGTGATGAGTCTTTTGTTGCATTGCAAAGATGTTTGCATGCATTGTTAGCATAATATAATAAAATATACTAAAGCTAATATAATACAAAGGAATTGGTAATAAGACAAAAAATTAAGTAAGGCTCAATATGAAAGTCCATCTCACTTTTAAGACAAAGAGTAAATAAAAAACAAATTCAATGTAATTCTGTATGTGTCTACTTGGAAGAAAGAACTATAGAAATTATCAAGTTTTTAAAAGTATAGTACTGTAAATCTGTCTTCTCTGGGGTGCCTTTGCTAGAAGAATTTTTAAGTACAGTTATGGAGAAGAACTTTCAAAATACTTACAGACCAAGTACCTAGAAGGCTAACCAATATGTTGCCACTAAAACGAGCAGAGAGCATCTGAGAAATTACATACAAGTTGGAAACCAATGCAGACTGAAGAATAATGGGAATATTGGAGGTATAGAATAACTTGATTGGATAGGTATTGTATTGGCCACGGTAGCGAGCAGATTTTATAGGGAGGTCCACTCTAAATCCCTGTGGATCACAAAGGGAAAGAAATTAAAATGTAAACACAAAGAAATTGTAATTCACAGAAGTACTTGCCCCAAGGGTCAATCAAATCAAGGTTATTTTTAAAAAGCAATCTCAAACAACAAAATATTTTTTTTTCTCTTTATTAAATAATCCCCCTTTAGCGACCACAATTAGGACCAACAACTTGGTTGTTAAGTGAAGTGGTCACCAAGTGAAACCACAATTCTGATTATGATCTTATTTCTGCTGGCAGGTAATATCCAGTGTTTCAATTAGCTTTACACCAAGATAAAAGGATAACTCACATTAACACAGTACCACTTCTAATCTATGGTACATCTTATATTTCTCCAATAAACCTGTGGAAATATTCAAACTTCATATTTTGGTGATGTATTAATAAGCATTTCATCAGAAATTATATGGTCTTAATAAACATCTTCCCAAGCCTGAATAGAATATGAAAATATGTTAAACTCTAAATCGTCATTCTATACTTCTACATACCTGGAAATAAATGACAACAGCAAAGACAAATATGGTGGAAATCAAGTTCATAAGGTTGGGGAGATTCTGCCGATAGAAGGCTTCCCTGAGAGCTCTAACTTTGTCTGTGCGAGTAGCCAGCAGATGGAACAGGGCAATGATGGCGCCTTCAAACTCCATGCCTTTTAATGAACAGGTGAAGAAATTATTAACTACTATATGAAAAGCTGTTGATACTTTACAGTCCTTGTCTTTGAAAGCTGGCAGTTATCCCGTATATTCAAATTACTCCTAAGGTTATTGATTCATTCTCTAAAAATGAGATTAAACCCCAACATTTCCTTCTTCTTAGTCACATGACTAGTATTAATGTAAATTACACTGTAAAGCTATCAGTAATTTATTAAATTTATTTTATAATATCAGATTACAAGGACAGTAAAAATTAGCTAAAACTGATAAAACAAAAATATGTTAAGAAATTAATATATAAAACAAAGAGAAAGAAAATAAAGTGGCAACAATTTTAACAATAATAAAAAGCAACCAAAGGTCTATAAAGCTACATTAATCATTGTCTGCTAATTCTAATCATACAGAAATAAACGGCCCCTCTGTGAAGGACTGAAAAAGAACTATAAACATATATGGAGATAAATTCCCCCGATTGAAGGGAATGTTTTTCAAGCATTCCTGATCCACACAGAATTGGTTTGCTGCATACTGCTAACAATTTTCTGAAAAAAACTAGTTGTTTTAAAATTAAAACAGCATACAATAATATACTGTGCATATTTTGGTTCACTGCCATGTATGAAACTAGCTTTGGTTTGCATGGTTTGAGAATTCTATGTGAACTTGGCCACAATTACCTTTTCAATAAATTACAATTAAAACAAACTATAGCTTAATCTAATATATTAAGAGCCGCAGTGGTTAGAGTGCAGTACTACAGGCTACTTCTGCTGATCACTGACTGCCAGCAATTTGGCATATCGAATCTCACCAGGCTCAAGGTTGAGTCAGCCTTCCATTCTTCCGAGGTCGGTCAAATGAGGACCGATTGTTGGGGGCAATAGGCTGACTCTGTAAACTGCTTAGAGAGGCCTGTAAAGCACTATGAAGCGGTATATAAGTCTAAGTGCTATTGGTATTAAGTCTGCAATATATACATTACCAAAGAGTCTCATTTGCACAAGTGCTGGGGAAATATCTTTGAAAAAACCAGTCATGCTGAAGTGTAATATACAATATAGTCAATAAGGAGTCAACTTTATTAGCACCATGCTATGTCTGCTCAACAGAATGGAGTTTCCTTACATGCAAATACAAATATAACACCCAAGTTTGCATTATAATGTATTTCCTGTTTCTGGGCTAAAGGTTTTTTTTAAATCTTTCCATAAGCACTTTTAAAGATCAATGGTGCAAATTATAAGATGAATTGTTCAGGACCTTCATAGAAATAGCCACTGGATTTAAACTGCAGAAAAAAATGCTTTGCTGCTTGGTTTTCCATTCACTCACTTAAAACTCCCTGGGTTTCCTATTAGTTCTGCTGATAATGAGATACAAGCTTTCCTACTCAGCCAATTCTTGCATGAATTGCCAAACAAGTGAAATTTACCACAATACACACATTTTCACAGAGGTATTCAGGGTTCCAGGCAGCCATGTTTCCCTAAAGATAGCATAAGACTTAAAAACTCAAGCAAACCAGTACACTGCTCCTTAACCTTACTAACTTGCAATTTTTCTTTTTCATGTGATACTCAACATACTGTGCCACTGGATATTGGACAAATAGGAAGATCTTAAAAAATTTTTTCCTTGTTTCCTTCCAAAGGATTGATATACGTCTCTTTAGAGAATGATTACCTCGGCCAGTGTTCACTGTAGTTGGGCTGAATGCCTTCCATACAATTGTCTCACAGATATTAGTAGCAATGAAGAGAGAAATGCCAGAGCCAAGACCGTAGCCTTTTTGCAGAAGTTCATCCAACAGAAGAACTATCAAACCGGCAACAAAAAGCTGCAAGGAGAAATGTATATCAATCACTTCAATTAAAAAAATACTAATTAAAAACAATACCAAAACAATTAAATAGGCACAGCAATTTCTATAAATCCTTGTCTGTGGAGATCTCTTATTAAGGAGGGCAGCCCTTTGGGGTACTATGTTTCTGTGTCAGCTTCATCTAAGTTGATTAAGTGTCTTACCTTTTCAATAGTGTTACTGGAAGGGTAAACATACACTTGTGAAATGTGTACATCTCACTTCTTTGGTTGTGGAATTAATATACCCAGAAGAACCTTCCATAGTAAATTTCCTGCCTAAGAAGGAAGCTTCCAGATGACTGTCAAGCATTTAACATTCTTGCAGAGAAAGGGCTGGGTTAAGCAAGTTTGCAAAAGGGCCCAATTTCAATCTTTTAAATTTTAAATACTTACAGATCCTAAATATCTACAGATAAACACCCAGAAGAGTTTTAATAACTTAAAAGTTACCTGAATGGTGATAAGGAGACAGATTCCTGCTCCCATCTCTGATGGGTCTCCATACATTCCAGTCATTACATAAACAATAGACTGTCCAATGGTAATAATCATGCCAAACACTGGAAAAGAATTACAGGACAAAAAAGTGAATGCAATTTAACATTCCAAATTTCCTGAGAGGTCAATTTATATTGTCCACTGTCTATATCTGCACAAACTAGAACATGGGGGTCAAACTCGCTGCGTCATGTTACCGTCATGTGATGTTTCACAACATTCTTGTTTGCGGAGCTGGGGTGGGCATGATGCATCTGGGCCAAGGGCTGCCCGTTTGATACCCCTGAACTAGAATAAAAATGGTTTAAAATTTCTCGTTCCTTACATTTCTGTGCCCCATTGAAGAGAGCTCTGTCTTTTGGCGTATCCCCAACTTCAATTATTTTGGCACCAGCCAGTAACTGCATGATGAGACCAGATGTGACAATGGGAGAAATGCCTAGTTCCATCAGTGTGCCTGTTGGAAATTAAAAATAGAGTGAAAGACAGGATCTACCAATTCTTTCCTGCTCAGCCCTACACAGATAACTGGCCATCTCAAGACATTATAAAGATATAAATAAAGATTTAAATTTTCAATGGAACTTTATTCTTTGCCATTTTGCAAAAAATGATCATTCTGTTATATTATCAAATTAGGAGAACCTGCTTTAGCAAGGCAAGCTGAAACTACAGTTCATTTAAAAGAATGAGCAAGCCTCAGCCTTTAGAAATAGCATTTTCCAACCTATTGAAGCATAATGATTTGACAGAGCTTTTTAAACATACAGAAAATGCTGGTTGTAAAGATTTTGCACATATGCTATTATTTCTAGGTAAATCAAAATTTATAAGAATAATCAAAAGAATTCTGAACTTTTGAAATTTGAATTATGCTTTTTATCTTTGTCCCTGTGTATAAATTTGCTTTGCCAACTAATAACAAAAAGTGGGAGTACACATTTAAAGAATAAATAAAACGTTCAAGATGATATTTGTTTAAATGACCTACAGAACGGAGTTAAAATATATGAACTAGTATTATTCTAGCATTACCAACTTTCCCCGTATGCATGTTTCAAACTGCAGAGAAGAGAGTTTTATCAGATTATGTGAGCTAAAAGATGCTGGTTTTCAGCAGTTCATCAAGTTAAGGGTGGAGACATAAAAGGAAAACATGACCTCTTTTAGCTCAGCTGAGACACCAGTAACTTCTGATTCATTCTCTCTTTCAATTCCAGGCAATCAGCTATTAATATATAGCACTCTGCATGTGCATGTACACACACGCCTTCAAGTCAAGAGTGACTGGCCCAATGTCACCCAGCTTGCTTTTTGCCTAAGAGAGAACTAGAATTCACAATATCATGGTTTCTATCCTGGCGCCTTAACTATTATACAAAACTGACTGTCCTATAACATTGAGTTGACACAAAATAATGGAAATCCCCAATCCCTTTTTATACTTAAGTTAATCAATTTCTCAGCCTCAGTCCCAATGGTAAAATTAGTGAAATAATATATGTGAACTGCTTAAAAATCACCAAAAATACGCTTCTATCTTCTATATTTGTAATGACAGCATCATTATGGCCAACCCACAAAACCCCATTTTACAATCACAATATGCAAACCAAAATAATGCATATTTAAATCCTACTGATTAGATGGAATATTGATTATTATTGAAGTCAGTGGGAATGCAAAGTGCTTAACTCACTTAAAGGAGAAACCCAGTTGGCTATATGATAGAAATTTAGCAAAATAATTATTAAGGTGAATTTCAATACCTCTGTTGGAAGCCAGAATTACTCTTATCCAATAAAAGGGATCAGCTGAATCTGATGACATAATACCAAAAAGGGGAATCTGTGTTAAAAAAAAATTAAGCAAAATTATCATAGGTTTGGCTGTCTAGCTTTGGTTTTAAAGAAAGGCTTCAAAGAATAAACAGAAAATACCTGGCAGCAGACCAAAAAGATGAAGAGAGTGATAGCTGTCCATAGCACTTTTTCTTTAAACTGGATCTACAGTAAGAGATGAAATTGTTAAAATAATTGTCACTGCCAACATTTGGCTAGAACAAAGAATGACATTTCCATGAGAAATACAGCTAATATTATACATGACTTTCAAGAAACTAAATACTTCTTTCCCTCACAACTGTCCAAAAATGGTAAATAGAAGGCTGGGGGACCTTCCAATTGCTGTGATACAGGATTATATCTGTAATTGTAATTTGGAAACCAGAAATGGAATATGTTTAATATATTTAAATTTCCAACATTTCCACACTGCTTTTACCAACACACACGCAACATGAGCAGAACTTTGGTAAAAACAAAGCTTTCCAGTTAAAAGTATCCTTTAGTTAACCCCAAAGAAATTACTGGTATCATAAATTCCTATATTCACCCAGTTAGAAATCACAAGTTGAGGCTTGTGATAGTAATGCTAATATCTATAAGTAAAATGCTATGTATGGTAGTAAATGTTATCAAAAGTGATAGCCAGCACATTTCCCACATATACTAACTAGGCAAGGTCCACTATAAGAACAGCTCTCTGATGCCTTTCAGGCAGGGTATTATGGCAAATGAAAACCAATTAATCCCATTTATTGAGGGGGGGAACCATTTTAACAAACAGCTTGTTTTCCCTTCCTTTTTTAGAAGCAATATTTAATTCTGCCAGTTGGACTGGCAGCTGGACTGTCGAAATGAGAAAATTGTATCTTGCATTCTGCCATCAAGCCAACGATACATCATTTTATTCAAGCTATAGAATAAACACATTATATTCTAGTTAATCACACTATCATTCGCCAGACAGATGCTCCTTTCTGCCTTCCATTCAAACCCTACAATTTTGTTCCTTTAAAAAAAGATGTTAAAAGGGCTTAGAGGTTTAACTGAATAACTTTGGAATACAGTAAAAACAATAGGGAAAAGGACAAAAATGTTTTTTTCCTATTAATCTTTTATAAATATTCTGCCAAAACTATAATTCTATAATACATACATTACCTTCCTTTCTGGTTTCTGAATTTCTGGCAAGATAACGCAGAAGGGCTTGATTACTTCAAGAAATTTAACTGTGAAGAAAATTTTGAGAAATTAAGCAGACATTCATCAATTAACAAAGATTAATCAAAAAGAAAAATCTTAGCTTGTTCAAAATCTACTAATTGCTAATCTATACAGTTATCTATGCAATTATTTGTATTTTTGGGGTTGGACTAGAAGACCTCCCATGTCTCTTCCAACCCTATGATTCTATAATCTTGAACAAAACAAATATAGAAAATGATCTGGGCAGATAGACACATAATGCTTAGTCCTGTCTGAAGAAAAATAAACTGAAATAAATCTGTGTTCTGAAGTCAAAGACGATCAAAACAAGGAGTCTGTAATAACAATGGCATACCTAATTTGCATTCCCTTTAATTTCCCATCAAGAACAATTGCTAAGAGAGCACTGTGATGATTGCTTTTGATTTCAGCATTACCTGCTATGTTCCACCAAATATTAAAACTACAGGACTTCCTTCAGGTCACCTTGTGCTTATTATGCAAACAATTACAAATGCTCTGCTGGTAATATCAATCTACATGAGGCACGTTATTAAGATTATTTTTATCTGCTTCTAAATATCTTAAAAGGAAGCCAGTAAAGGGAAAAAAACAAATGTAGATTAAAATCCTAATAAATTGTAAGAAAGAACATAAGGTAATATTTAGGACCAATCAACATCTTTCATACTAGGTTTGGATGTCTGTTATGAGAAGGATGGGCCAAGAAGATTATAACAATTCACATCAAATGCTCAAATATAACCCATGGGGGAGGGAGGGACTGTAGCTGGTCTCAAAACATTGTCAGAGGGGAACTTAAGAAGCGCATTTGGTGTGGGATCTAAGTTTTCTGAAACAAGCACAAGACTGACAGCAGTTGTACATGGTTGATCAGGATGACCATGGTATCATTTTCTGTGGATAACTGCCTTTTCACTTGCAAAAAAAGTTATAATAGGATGCAGTTCGGTTTGCAACTACAGCCAGGCCCCCCAAACACAAAAGTCAAGCCCATGTCTATTTGTTGTTATGAAAGCATCCCCCGACAAAGCAGCGAATTTTGTGAACGTTTCAGATTTGACCTCCAAGAATCTCTGGTGAATCTCTTTGAAAATTCGAACCTAGTCCTAATTTCGGGTTTTTGTTGTTATTGTTGTTTCGTACTTCCCATTTTTGCAAGGTAAAGGACACGCAGCCTCAAACTGTTCCACCTATTGAGGGACGGACCTGGAAGAGCTCACCTGAACTATTTTTGAATAGTTAACTGTCTCGGGATAGTCGCCCTTCAATCACCAAGAAATGACCCCGACACCACCTGTCTCGCCAAAAAGCCCTCCAGGCCACCCCCCATGAGCCCGATAGCCTAAGCGGCCGACTACCATTCAAAGAGGTGATTCCGCAGCTCCACAGCCTGCCCGCCCCCCACAAGACCACCACCGTCTTCCCGCATCTCCAGGCCAAGGACACCCGTTACCTCCTCCGAGCCGCCATTTCGCGTCTTTCACCCTCAACTTCCCCACCCCATAACTGGTCGTCTCCTCCCAGCAGCTTCTCCGTTCCTCCTCGAGACCATCTCGACGAACGGCCGGCTCCCTCCCGCTTTCCCTCGCCCGCTACTCCGCTCCACAACCGTCTCTCGCCAGCGCCCTACATCGCCGTCCAGCGATACTCACTCCCCATCTCGGCGCCCTCAACGCGGAAAAGGAAGGGCCGAGCAACAGCAACAGCAACTCCAACTCTCCCCTCAGAAAGACACGTCAGTTGATGGAAGCCCCACCCTCCGGCTCCCTTCCGGTTCCTGCCACGCACTGGTAACCGCTACCCAAGCTTTGTACGTCCGCGCAAGCGCACTGAGGCTTTTTTTTTTTTAAATCTACCCCTGCTGAATATACTTTTCTCTAGGACTACAATTCCCAAGAGCCCTTGGAGAACGGGAAAGGCTCTCTGAAGAAAACGGGTACGGCGGTCTCAAGTTCGTATTGACGGGATGCAGGGAATACTTTCCCACTTGTTCGCGCTTTATACCGCGAGCGAAGAAGCAAAAGTGGTTTGCTTCCTGGTCGCCAGCGTGGCTTGAAAAGGGTTTTTTTTTTGGTTTTGGGTTGGTTTGGGTTTTTTTTTACACTGTTTGGGTCTACGAAGAGTTAATTTGCCACGTGTTATTCACAGTCGGCAACTTTTTTGTGTGTGTGAAGCCGTTATAAAACAAAATGAACCAGATGGATAGATTGGATGGAGAGGGAGAGAGAAGCAAATATTTTACAGACTAATTGCAGCTAATTCAAAATCCTGAAAACTGTAAGATGGACGATCAGATCTGCAAGAATTGGAATTATGCTGCTGGAGTTATTCAGCGCTTTCTGGAAGGGCTGGTGGGCAGAAAACCAGCTTTCCTCCTAGTTCTGCAGCAGAACTTTGCCAGGCAATGCTGCACATTTTTGAGCGCCCTGCTATTCCACTGGATTTATACATTGGTAAATCAAACGCCACATGATCTCTTTTGTGTTTTCTGCAACGGCACCCGCAGACCTTTTTTTGAGGAGAAAACTGGAAAAAGAACCCCAAATCTTTCTGCCAAGGGTCAACATACAGAGGAAAAACATAGCGGCTTAGTTTATACATTGCACTAAACCATGTTTCCTTCTTACCATAATTTATGAACTCTGCATAAAACCAAAGCAAATGACATTAAGCTGGTTAATACAGTTCATTAAACTGAAATGTGATTAGCCTTTCTATGTCTTGGCATGTATGAAGTTAGTTATTCTGATTTGCAAACTTTGGCTTAGTTCGGGGGTGTCAAACTCGATTTCCACATCAGGATTGTGTTTGACCTGGGGTGTGGTGGCCAGGAGGCATGGTCATTTTTTAAAAATATATTACTAAATAATTTTATTAATAATACAATTAAAAACATTGGACATGGTGTGACTTTTCCGGTTTAGACCTTTCCATCAAGTTTTACCTTGCAACAAATACAGTTCCTTTTTTGCTATACAAATATATACCATCTATCACAGTGGTGAAATGTAAAATTTGTTATTACCGGTTCTGTGGGCGTGGCTTGGTGGTGGTGGAAGGTAATGTGACTGGGTGGGCATGGCCAACTTTTTTTTTTTACTTTTAAAAGCATTTTTTCTACAACCTTAAGAGGTTGTAGAAAAAATGCTTTTAAAAGCCTCTGACAATCCCAGCTGAGCCGTGTGATCATCAGAGGCTTTTTAAAAAAAACTTTTTAAAGCATTTTTTTCCGCGGAAGAGGTTGTAGAAAAAAATGCTTTTAAAAGTTAAAAAAAAGCCTCAGCTGGGCATGGGGGGGGGGGGGAGACAGGAATTTTTGCTACTGGTTCTCCGAACCACCCGCTGCCATTGCTACTGCATCGGGCGATCCGGTCTGAACTGGGAGCATTTCACTCTGATCTATCACAATTCAAACACGTAAATTCTTTCATATATAAAAGTTACATCAGTACCAATTTCATTCCTATCCATTGCAGAAAACTAATGAAGATTTCTAAATTTTCAACTCATCAATGATCTTTTATGCCAGCATTCCTCCTCCTCTCCAACCAATAATACAATTTATTCCAGATTTTGTAGTATTCTGCTTTGCTCTTTGAGTTCCAAAGTCAACCTGTCCATTTCAGCACAAGTTAATATCTTAGCTAATACTACTTCTTCAGAGGGGGTCTCTTTATTTTTCCAGTTTTGTGCAAAGGCCAATCTTGCTGCCGTTAGAATATGTAACATCAGAGATATTGTTCCCTTGTCATATTTGTCCATTGTAATACCCAGTAAGAAAAGTTCTGGCTTTAACTCTATATTTTGTGTTAATATCCCTTCCAGCCATTATTTTATCTGATGCTAAATGTCTCTGGCTTTTGAGCATTCCCACCACATATGATAAAAAGTCCCTGGCATTGCCTCACATTTCCAACACATTGGTGAATGATTTTTGCTCATTTTGGCTAGTCTTGTGGGTGGGAAGGGGCATGGCCTGCTTGATGTCACTCGTGTCAGGGGTACCTGTGGTGGCCTTGGCGAGGCTGGGTAAACCATTGTCTCCAGTAGAGGAAGGCAAGACCAGGGAGAGCTCAGTTTTTGACTGTGATGGCCTCTGCAGCCCTCTGCCAGCGAACATGGAACTCCGCTTTTGCTGGCAGAGGCACCATGAGCCGGTCCTTCTCTGTTTCCAGGGTGGTTCCATGGGTCAGATCTATGCACCCCGTGGGCCTTGAGTTTGACACCTTTGGCTTAGTTTATGCAAACCTGACTGGGAAATTCTGAGAGAAAGTCCACAAGTCTTAAAATTGCCAAGGTTGGACACTGATGGTCTAGATGAACTGAAACATACTTTGTTTAAACCATAATTTATTGGATTAGTTATCACATTTTGCAAAACTTTAATATATTTTGTTGGCTTAGTGCTATGTGTAAATCCAGTTTGTAGGCATGGTTAAACTAACTTGGTACATATGAATTCTCTCTCAGGATCAAAAGTAAGAGTAAGTAGATTACTGATGTTGGGCATAGGGTGGCTGCCCTCACCAAATAGGATACTGCAGGGCTGTCAAACTCAAGGCCCACGGGCTGGATGCATCACATGCTGGCCATACCCACAGCGAGTTTAGTGAAGGGAGAAAAAGTCCCAACACGTCATGTGATTCCACCATGACAAAGGGAGTTTGACACCCCCGGGATATTGGATAGATTCTTTGTGGAAAATAAAAGCACTTGTTTTTCCTAAGATAATTACAATTGCAAGAATGCAGAAAAACACTTTAAAAACTCTGAGCAATTCTCTTTTGCATTTTAACTGTTACAGCAAAGAGTAGTCAAGTAGGCCTTGACTTACAACCTTTCATTTAATAACCATTTCAGCACTGAAAAAACTTACAAGCAGTCCTTGCACTTATGTCCATTGTTGCATCCCCACAGTCACATGATCAAAATTTAGGCACTTGGTCAGTGGTGGGATTCAGATAATTTAACAACCAGTTCGCCCAGGATCAGGTTGACTATTGTAGGAGGTGTGGCCCATCCCCATCCTCCAGCTCTGCCACACATGCAGGACGAGCCTCTTGCAACGGCCAACCTGACCCTGGGCGAACTGGTTGTTAAATTTCCACCCTTTGCCAAAAGGCTGTTTCTGAGGGTGCTTGTCTGCATGTTGGTCTCACAGCTGTTTCAGCCTTCTGGACATGGCTCCTTTAAGAGGCGAGGTTTCCAAGGAATAAGGAGGGGGGTTACTATAGAGATAAGGAGTTGATGTTCCTGAGAGATCACGTGGGAAGGTGAAGAATTAGGGGAAGTGGAGGGAGGGATCCCCTCCCCTCCCCATGGAGCTGCGTGCAGGGGGTGTTGGTCCCTCTGCGGGCAAAAGTGAGAGGGGTGAGGAATTAAGTTGGCAGCACGATCGAAGCTGGGCCCAACATAGGGAAACGGGTTAGTTTGGCCAGGCAAATTATTACCTCTCTACATCAAAGTGGATCCTGGGTGCTGCGCTGCATTGCAATGGAGAAACGGACAACGCAACCAGCGAGAAACGGACAAGCAACCAGCACGAGGGAAGGAGGAGGAACAGGGAGAAGAAAGGGAATGCGGCCTTCTCCTTCCCTTGCACCGGCTGCTCTGTTGCCTGATTCTTCATTGCAGCGCAGCACCCAGGATCCACTTTGATTGTGTGTGTGTGTGTGTGTGAGAGAGAGAGAGAGAGAGATTTAACAACCAGTTTGACTGAATCGGTGCGAACTGGCTGAATCCCACCACTGCACTTGGTGTGCTGTCCTACTCACACATACACATAACCATAATTTAGTGGGTTTATTAATATTCCCCAGCAATTCCCTTCACCAAAAACCCAGAAACGTCCCAATTAAGTCCAGCCACAAGAAGACTAATCCTAGTCCACAGAGCAATGACCAATGAGTCCACAAGGCACTTGAAAATTTCCCAATCAAAATAAATCCACCCAGGCAAAATTAAATCCACAACACAAGAGGGTTCACAAGGCATGATGCAAGTCAAGGCACGGTGTCAATCCAAAGCAAGGTAGGAATCACAATGACCAGAAAACACACAGCTAGGAAATGAACACATTGTTCCCAGCATCACCTCCATCTGTCTACTAAACTAAATAGCTTCTAGTGCAGCCCATCAAGAAGGGTGAGGCTCACATTTGCTGCTCCAACCTTTTCTCTGCCATACGTGTTCTTGGATCAGGTGCAGAAGGCAATTCCTCTTCATCATCCTTGACTGGCTGCAGCTACATGCTTTCCCTATCTGACACCTCAGGGCTGTCCTGCTGCAGCTGTGCTTCAGCCAAATCACTCTCAGATGGCTACTTGGAGCCACTGACCAATTCTCCTCCTGACGTGCCAGGAAATGGTTCATCCTCCCCCAGCTCACATCTGAAGAGGTGTCTGGGGCAGTCATCACACTTTGCAATTGGCATCTATTTATTTATGATGGTGGCAGATCGCACAATCACTTTGTGATTTTCTCAGCCAGATTCCAACAAGCAAGGTTAATGGAGGAAGCTGGGTTCACTTAACAACTATGTGACTCAATTAACATGTGCTTTGCTTAATGATCACAGCAAAAATGATTATAAAATCGGGCGTGACTCTTTAACAATTGTCTTGCTTAGTGATGCAACTCCAGTCTGAATTATGGTTATAAGCTGAGGAGTACCTGTACTGCTTGTGTTTTACCCTCCTCTCACCCAAAATGTAATTTTTGTAAAAGAGCAACCTAGGGAACTGTCACGCTTAAATGCCTTACAGCTGTTTAATAAAACTTAAGTTCCAAAGACATAAGAACTGTCACTCTCATCACACTAACCACTCCCCCAGACATTAACTTACCTTAATCTCCGCCCACTGAGTATTTAAGGCAGTCCCCTGCTGTTCCCTCTTACTCTCTCTCTCACATGATGACAGTTGTCAGTGAAAATAACCTGTAAGAATAAAAGACATCCTGTTTAATTAAGCTGAAGTCCCTGTCAGTTATTGGGCCAGATCCTCATATATTTTGACAAAATGGTAGCAGGGGATGGCCCGATGACCCAATAACAAAGAGATATGCCAAAGGAAAAAACTACAGACAAACAGCAAAATAAACCGAATACCTGAGCAAACATGAAAAAGATGACAACACAACGATCCCCAAAAAACGTCTTCCCAGCAGAAATGCCAGAGGGATCCGAAAACGAAATGATGAACGATGAAATGAACGAACATGAGGCAAACGGCAACCTAAGACTAAACATAATTAAGCTATTACAATCACAAAATGACGATGAAAACCTCATCACGAACCTACAATACCTCATAAAAGAACATGAAACAACAAGAGAAGACCACGATCCAACACGTAAACATGAAGAACATGACTCGGTAAGCGACTTAGACACCACCGAGCCCACAAACAACACCGATATTACCTTTCCCATGCAAAATATTAAATGGCGGCCATCTTTAACGAAACAGTCAGACAAAATGGCCGACCATCAATCAATCAGAACCCGAGACTCAAACCAAACAGCGCGGGAAACAGACTACATTATGAAAAATGAAGAAAATAAAAACTATAAGGAAGAGGAATACGATCCAGAATCCGAAATATCTCCAAACGAGCAGCAGATAAAAAAGGCAATGAAAACCATTATCGCTGCTTTCGGCACCGAACTAAACATAAACACAAAAAACCACAAAACACCCAGCGAAATGAGGACCCAAAAGGAAGAACATCAGAACTGTAAATCAAAAAACACAAACGCTACCGCAGCCCCGCCAGCAATAATACACTCCTCGATGATGACAAACAAATCGCCACCAAGACAGCGGACACCGGAACCCAGAACCAGATGTATATACTCACCAACGCCGCCGATCCATCTGAAGAGACTGTCTTCGACCCATCGCTGCAATGCAGAAGGCGAGCCTGAGGAGCACGAGGCCCAGAGAGGCCTCTACGAGGGAGCCGCGGCAAAAGGATCCTTCTCCGACAACTACAGAACAGAAATGAGCCTTGCGCATGCGCAGTTTCAACTAGAAAAAAAAGAAAAATGCAAAGGAAGCCTTTTAAACTTGCTGCAGGCATACCCATGCCGTATTGCTGCTACCAGCAGATTCAGGACCATGGACAGACACCTGCTGTAAGTAGCTTTACAAATAATAGTGGAAACTTATCAAATGACTTTCCTAAACTAAGAATGGATGGATCTAATCTGATTGAATGGAATCAGCAGATCCAGATTGCCCTTTTGAAAGAAAACTTGGACTTTTTTTTAATTGAAAAAGTTTTAAAAGTTTTACATACATTTCCCCCCCTCCCCAACCACCCCCCCGACTTCCCAGAGCAAATACAAAATACAAAATACAGCTTAAATCCCCTAAATTCAACTCCATCTCTCACTTATCATAATCATTAAACAAATAAACAAAAAGAAAGCAAGTCTTCTTTCTTCTTATTCCATCTAGTTTAACAGAATTAGTATCCATTTATAATTGCAGCAGTTAATAAAACAGTTAAATATTACCTAATCAAACCTATCGTTACTCAATTTAACTAATACATACTTAGCAGATTATTAAATCTATACAGTTTAACAAGATATTTTATAACTTCTTTCATTGAAAACAAAAAAAAACCTCATTCAAAACCCCCAAATTTAAAGTAAAATATTATATAAACTCTTCCGTCCTCCACTTTTAAACCATCAAGGTCCAATTATAGTTAAAACACTTAAAAAAACATTTTCTAACTAAAACGTAGTAATCAAACCTCTTATTAATTTATCAGTACATATTAACAAATCAACTAAAAACATCATTTAATAGCTATATCAAACATTTAAATTCTTCATACTAGATTAAACCAATTGTTAATCTTCTTATGTTCACATCTTCCAACAGCGTGTAGAATGTCTTCATTTGCATCTACCCACCTAAATAAAAATTGCTTCTTTATATAAAAAAACCCCCAAGTGACTTTGTAATTGTATATCAAATAGTATCCATCAAATCCAGCCAAAAATTAGATTAAAAACTTGGACTTTTGATTTGGACTGTTAACACCATAGAGCTTTTTATTTAATTATATCTAGTATATCTCCCACTTTGTATCATAGTATCAAACAGCAACTAACAGTATCAGAAATTGTACAAGATATGTTTGGATTATTCTACAGTGACAGTGTAGCCGCCACCACTAAAATATCCAAGGACTTCTTTTCTACTAGAATTAAACCAGGCACACCCATGAGCGAACACCTAGTGGCACTAAATGCAACAAGAGCAGAATTACACTTAAGAGGAGAGATTATTTCAGATCAAATTATGAAAAGCGTAATAGTTAACTCATTAGACCACACATGGGATAATTACATCGTGCACTTAAATACACTCAGCTTAGGGCAAATTTCCATTGAGAAATTATCAAACATGCTCATAGCAGAAGACAATCTGAGGAAGAGCAGACACTCTACACAAGTAGAACACAGACAAACAAAAAAGGTTTACTTCCAGGATAGACCACGAGACATCACAGAATGTTACATTTGTGGATCCAGAGGACACCTCAAATGGGACTGTCCAAGAAATTTTAGAGAGAGAAACAGGTATGAAAATAGATTCAGACAAGAAAGACATCCATCAGGAGATAGATTCAGGTGTAGAAATTCACCCAACACCAAAGATAGAAAAGAGAACAGAGAAAACTACAGAGATAATAGGACCGGGTCATTATATGAATTGGGAGAACGAACACACACTACCAATCAAAACTGTAGAGAAAGATCATGGCTCTTAGACTCAGGGGCCTCAAATCATACTACATATAACAAACAACTACTGTCCTCTTTCACTGAAGAAGATTTTTATATCAAGGTGGCCAACCAGAACGATGTTCACGTGACAGGGAAAGGAAGTGTGGTGTTGCCAGGAATAGGAAAAATAGAGGGGGTGCTATTGGTCCTTGAGATACCTCACAACATATTAGTAATATTAAAACTTAGTAAAGAATTTGGAGTAAAGATATCTCTCTTGAACGGAGAGATGTCCATAAGCAGAAACAACAAAAACATAGGGAAAGTCATTGTCAAAAGGGAATTATCTTACTTATACTTTGAGAAAGACAATTTACATTGCATAAACGCTAACCCGGGGATAGAGATTGAGGGGGAACTAGATAGTGACACAGGTAAAGAGAAACTAGGGAACAAAGAAGACAACGGGCAGAAAGATGAGATACAACAACAAAAGGGACCATCGTTAGGTAAGCCTATACATGATGAGTGTGCACACCTGTTACACCGAAAACTAGGACATGCTAGTTTTCCAGAGGTTTTAAAAATGCTCAACTGTACAGGTGTTAAAGTAAAGGACTGTGAGAATTACCTCGAATGCTCAGTGTGTAAATGTTCTAAGTTAAAGACTAAAACTAGGCCAAAAACATCATCCCGCTCAATCAATCAAATTTTCAATCTAGTACACATGGACCTAGTAGGACCATTAAAACCTTCTGTAACATACAAAAACGGTTCTTTCTCACCATCGTAGACGACTACAGTTGCTACGGCTTCGTGTACACATTAAAACAGAAAAGTGAAACTTTTCTGAAATTTAAAGAGTTCTACAAAATGGTGGAAACACAACACAACACACGCATTAAACAAATAATGACAGATAGGGGATCAGAATTCCTATCGAAGGAATTCACCCATTGGCTCAGGTCCAAAGGCGTATTACCCTTTACAACTAGTCCGTTCTCAGCCTTTCAGAATGGTGTAGTAAAACGACGGAACTCTACACTACAAACCATGATAAGATGTACATTAGAGGACGCAGGAATTGGTCAACACTTCTGGTCTGATGCCCTAGTATATTCAAATTACACCCTCAATCGAACCTGGTCTAGTGTAATCAACAAAACTCCCTATGAACTGTTGTACAAAAAAGGCCCCAGATGTCTCACCTGCATGTATTTGGAGTCACCGCAGATGTGCATATTCCCAAACAATTACTACACAAAGGGGACAAAGTGTCCAGAAAATTAAGGTTCATGGGGTATGAGCCGGGTACCAAGGGGTTCAGATTTGTAGATAACAACAATAGATTTGTTATATCCAGATCAGCAGTGTTTCATGAAAATACGAACTTGTCCAGAATACACCTTAACGAAATACGCCCTAGGCAGGAAATCAGGTTAGATAATCAAAAATCAGACACACGGGATATCCGAGAAAACAATGGGGAAAGAAGAATCAAACCCAAACACCGGGAAGTCAAGATCAAGGAATGGAAAGGGGAACATCCCAAAATAAAAATAGACTCACTTACTCAGAAAGAGGCTAGATATCTACACGATACAGATTTCACATCAGACAGACCTGTTAGGACAAGTAGAAATCAAATACCCAAAAGGTTTGAGGATTACATACTACACGTACATTCTGACACAATTACACCTAATTCTTATGAGGATATATTAAAACTTCCTTATGAAGAAAGATCAAAATGGGAGTCTGCCATAGAGAAGGAAATGAGTAGCCTAAAAGAGCTGAATGTGTTCACCCCCACCAAAGTACCCGATAATAAGACCCCAACAGGCACCAGATGGATTTTCAAAATCAAGAACCTAGAGGGGGGCAAAACACTATACAAGGCCCGTCTCGTAGCTCAAGGGTTTGCACAAAAGTACCCGGAGGACTATACCGATACTTACTCTCCAACTGTGAGGGCGGAGAGTGTTAAATGCGCCTTAGTAATTGCCTCTTTGTTAGATCTGGAAGTCTACCAATTCGATGTTCAAACGGCATATTTACACGCCAAGCTAGATAAGGAAATTTATGACAAAGCACCACTCTGCAGAAACACTAATAGAGGTGAAACATGGTTGCTCAATAAAAGCTTGTATGTACTGAAACAGTCTGGAAAACGTTGGTACGAATGTTGGTACAAAGCACTCGAATCAATGGGATTTACTGCAACTCCAGCTGACAATTGTTTTTTCACCAGAAAGGAAGGCGACTTCCCAGAATACGTTCTTGTTTATGTGAACGATATCTTATACATCAGTAAGCACAAGTACAAATGCACAGATTTCGCTAAGAGACTAGGCAAGCAGTTCTCGTTAAAATCCCTGGGGAAAATCAACAAATACTTAGGGGTGCAAATCTACAAATCACCAAAAGGTTTCCAATTGTCACAAAAAGAAAAGATTATTGAACTTTTACACAAATGTAACATGGCCGACACCAAAAACTGCGAAGCCCCTATGCAATCTGACTTTCTGAAAAATATGTACAATGAAGCACCAGAGTTCAAGGACAATACACTCTACAGATCTATCATTGGATTGCTTTTGTATATAGCAAATTAGACTAGACCTGATATTTCATTACCTGTCAATTTACTTTCTAGACATGTTGGCAAGCCTACAACGTACCACTGGGAGGCAGTAAAAAAAGTACTAAGGTACCTTAAATATAGTTCTGACAAATGTTTACATATAGAACCAGATAAACTCAATCAACCAACTATTACATGTTATCCAGATGCGGATTGGGCCGGAGATACAAAGAGCCGAAAAAGAACTTCGGGATATATATTTTTTCTAAACAACAGCCCTGTCCTCTGGTATACGGGTAAGCAAATTCTAATAGCTACATCAACCACAGAGGCAGAATATATATGTCTCTCCAAAGCTGCCAACAACCTTACATGGCTAGATGATTTACTCACCAGTGTCTGGATAGAACCATCTTATCCAATTATTGTTTATGAAGATAATAAGGCAGCTATTGACATTTCCATGGCTGATGCAATAGGCCAAAGATCCAGACATATTGACATAAAGCATAAACATGTGAGACAGCTCTCGAAGATAGGATTCATTAAGACTGTACATTGCAGCACTGAAGAACAAACTGCAGACATTCTAACCAAACCATTAATTGGTAAACAACACTCTCATCTAACATCTAAACTGTGTGTTCGCCCACTAAACCTTTCTGAACCATAAAGGATACTAACCCAGGTTAGGCATTTAGAGGGGGATTTGTCACGCTTAAATGCCTTACAGCTGTTTAATAAAACTTAAGTTCCAAAGACATAAGAACTGTCACTCTCTCTCATCACACTAACCACTCCCCCAGACATTAATTTACCTTAATCTCCGCCCACTGAGTATTTAAGGCAGTCCCCCGCTGTTCCCTCTTACTCTCTCTCTCACATGATGACAGTTGTCAGTGAAATTAACCTGTAAGAATAAAAGACATCCTGTTTAATTAAGCTGAAGTCTCTGTCAGTTATTGGGTCAGATCCTCATATATTTTGACAGGAACTTCATACATCCAGGCTATGATCCTGTAAAGGTTAAGTCTTCGTGCTGAAGCTGAATGCTAGCCCTTGTCAACAAAAACCTTGCCATGTGCAAGGAACACTGTTTACTCCGTGTGCAGAAAACAGAAGAGAGGAATAGAGGGACAATTCAAGCAACAATATTTGGAAGACATATAGAGCAAATGCAGTGCTAAAGTGATGGGAAAAAACAGCAGCTATGCATTGCCACCTGATGATGATGATGATGATGATGATGATTAAATTTATATTTATATGCCGCCCTTCTCTGAAGATTCAGGGCGGCTCACAATGTGTTAAGCAATAGCCTTCATACTTTTTGTATATTTATACAAAGTCAGCTTATTGCCCCCACAAACTGGGTCCTCATTTTACCCACCTTAGAAAGGATGGAAGGCTGAGTCAACCTTGAGCCTGGTGAGATTAGAACTCGCAGTAATTGCAGGCAGCTGGATGTTAAATGCTGCCTTAATAGGAGGCATTAGCCTGCTACGCCACTCAGGCTCCTATTTATTAGGTTTTATGGCAGTTTACAATTAAATATAAAACCTATTTATTAGGTTTTATGGCAGTTTACAATTAAAAGACAAAATCAAAATAACCAAATTGACACCAGACGTATTAAAGATGTAATGACATCGTCAGTACTTAAAAACACATTCAACAACTGAGCTTTTAAGACTTTGTTAAAAATGAAGCGTTGGAGTCCCTCAAGAACTAGGGCATTTACAGAAGAGAAGTTTCAATCATGAGTTGCCTTTCCCTTCCTGGTCCATTTGCCATTTTTGCACAGCTCTAGCTGAGATAGTATTTAAGATTAATAGCAATTGCCTTATGTTTTCATCTCCCATTCTTCTTCATTGGGAGCCAGCTTCATACTACTGAGAGGCTCAGAAGCAGAGGATTTGGTAAAGCGATAAATATTGTGTATGAAGAGGGAACTTCATTGTATACTTATTCTCCATTAATAGGTAGATGCAATAGTCTTGGAGATGATCCCTGAAAGAATATCCAGTGTTCAGAGTCAAGGATGTGTGGAATAGTTTGAACAATTAGAGAACTGGAGGATGAAATAGTCAATGAACATAAAAAATGGCACTCTTCAATTTCAATAATAAGCCTATCAGAGTTTACTTGAACCATGAGATGAGCAGCATATACATTTCATAAATAATATCTAAATAATGCTATTTGTTCTACAATAAACAAAAACAGTTGAAGTGAAAGCCTCATCAGATCATGGTTTACTGAAGTAAACAAACAGTATCTGTTGTTTCTTAAGAACATATAGAGTATGCTGTCACGTGTTGTCCAGTATCTGAAGGAAGGCATGTACATCTGGTACTGATTGAACAGTTCTCTCTTTGACCTACATTGCTTGAACACATGGATACAGTGCCTCCATACAGTCATTCAAGAAATTCTCTCTGCTAATAACTGCACTCCTTGTGCACAAAGACAATGATCTACAATTGACACTGAACAAATTCTCCAATGCTGCTATGCTGTATGGCAGGGTTATCAAACTTGCGCCTGTGGGCCAGATGTGTCACGTGCTGGCCATGACCACCACCAGTTTAGCGAAGGGGAAAGTTGCGATACGTCAGGTGATGACAACCTGTCATCACAACTTTGATACCCTGCTCTATGGCATCACCCTCTGCCTGAAAAAGACTGAACCCCTGCCAGACACCAGGTCCATAGAACCAAAAATCCCTGTTAACAAAACCCAACTGACAAATTTAAACAGCTTCAAATACTTGGGAAGCATCATCTCAAGTAATGGGTCTTTGGACAAAGAAATTGATTTCGGAATCAGCAAGGCCACCCAGGCACTGGGGCAGCTATATACTAGAGAACTCAACACAACGTATCTTCACAAAGTTGAAACTCTACAGAGCTGGGATTTGGATTTCATCCCTGATTATCCCTTCTGTCCTATGAATATGAATCCTAAATTCTGTACTGAAGGCACATCAAGCAGCTGGAGAAATTTCACATGTGCACTCTCTGCTCCATCCTCAACATTTGTTGGCAAGGCTATGTCTCCAACACAGAAGTCTTGGATTGAGTCCCTGATTATCACAGCCCACATGAGATGGGTGGGACATGCCATCAGAACAGATGACTATCGTACGCCTTGCCAGTTGGTCTATAATGTACTGGAGTCTGGGAAGAGATGTTGAAAGCTACAAAGACACTGAAAGGAATGCTACAACACTGTGATATCCAGCCAAGGGAACTGGAAACTGCAACTGCTGAAAGAATTTGCTGGCTTGCCCTGTGCTATGACACCAGCTTTGAAGACAGGCACCACCAAAAACCCATGGAAAATCCTGAGTGCCACCCACTGTTACCACAACAATGGACTTCCTGGGTCCCCATTGTACTAGACACTGCACTTCCAGGCTGGGGCTGCAGGGCCAACTCCATGTGCACAGATGAACTACACAAGTGTCTTATTTGAATCTGAAAGACTTACCATATCTATAGTGCACAGAACACAGATTTCTGCTTCCTGCAAGTAGTATGGGAAAATAGATGATCTCAATTTTCGAGACTTGAACAGAAAAAGAACTTCTAGGTTCTTCTTTAGGTCCTAACTCAATCGTGAAAGATGACTGTCTTTCCCTCAAGAAGTGCAGCTCCTTCCTTCAAACTGCACAGTCCAAAAGATGATTTATACCAGTGTCCGCTTTCTTCTGTACTTGGGCTTCTTTCTCTCTCTCTCTCTCTCTCTCTCTCTCAGAAGTGGTTTCCTCCTTCCCAGGGCTGAGAGAAAGTCATTGGCCCAAGGTTACCCAGCTAGTTTTATGCCCAAAGTGGGACTACATTTCCAGTTTCTGGGTTTCCCGCCTAAAGTCTTAACCACTGCACCAAACTGGCTCTCAGCATGATATTACCAATTCTGAAATGACAAGGGCTGCAATTTCCTCTTTAATGGCCTAGGGCTATGATGGCGAACCTATGGCATACATGCCATAGGTGCATGCAGAGCCATATCGGTGGGCATGTGAGCATTGCCCTAGGGTGGGCATGCTAGCATTGCCCTAGGTGGGCACACTAGTGTTGCCCTAGAATATCAGTGGGCACACCAGCGTTGCGCGTGGGCATGCGCATGCCGGCTAGCTGATTTTCGGGCCTTCCGGAAGTCAGCAAACAGGCCGTTTCCGGCCTCCGGAGGGCCTCCGGGGGGGGGTGGGGAAGGCTGTTTTCGCCCTCCCCAAGGTCCTAGAAAGGCTCTGGAGCCTGCGGAGAATGAAAAACGGGGTTTCCGGTCCCACCGTGCCATCGCGTGCCAAAAACGAGGAGAGCGCAGGGGACCTCCCGCACACATGCGCAGGGGGGTGCGCTGCATTGAATTATGGGTACGAGCACATGTGTGCACATGACTCCCCGCGCTCCCCCCGCTTTTGGCACGCGATGGCATAAAGGTTAGCCATCACTAGCCTAGGGATATATCAACATTGCCAGTGCGTCAGAAACTCCGGTGTCAGATTATCTGTACAGAGCTCATCTGACACAAATTTTATTTTATTTATTCCTTAAAATATACCTTGCTGATTTTGCATTTTGAAGTGACTCCTGGGTGGCAACTTAATAAAACTTACACATATAAAAATAATTATAAATCTAAAAAGCAGATTCCATAAATTTGGAACAGAGAGGTGGTGGGTGCCTTCTTTGTTACTGCACCAGCCACCCCCAGCCAACATTTTCTCCTTTAGAGCCCCATGTCAACCGGCATAGCTAAATACAGCCAGATATTGGAGCTGTACTTATCTAAAAGACAGCAAGAGGACAGTGATGATGATCAGAAGTAAACAGAGAAGAATCAGAGCGGAGTAACCCTGGATTAACATGTCAGATTTAGAAAGAATGCAAACTAAGCTATTAAAGGAGCTACAGATAGGGGAAAACACTGGCTATGTGTGAGCTCTAATGTAATTAAAATATTGGGAGTAGGAGTTAATAATGAATAAAATTACAGATAGGAGCCATAATTGGAAAACTGGTAAAAATAAAACAACTGCTTTATTCAAATTCACTGAACAAAAACATGCCAGTCTCTTTAAAATAAATTGAAGCTTATGTAGTTTCACGCCCACTGAGACACACAGACTTTTTCACACATCATGTCAAGTTGTGATTTATTTAACTAAAAGTTGTTGAGTAAGTTACAATGTCTGGGTTCACACATTGTGTTAGGTTGTAAGTCATAGTTTACAAATCACAAAGGCTGGTTCACACATTACACTCAGCCAAATTGCACTCAGGGCAATGTGTAAACTCAATGATACATACAGGACAGCTATTTTTCTTGCTCCTAACAATGACTATCACAAAAAAACCTGTTTAAGAAGCACCATACGACAAGAGCGTTTTTCACTTTTCCTACAATATATCTGGCCTTTGTGTCCTATCTATATCATTTTATTAGATGTAAGACATTAATAAAGCGTTTTGTTTCTTTTGCTGGTAAGATGCATGCAATACTGAAGCTTTAATTATAGGTGTGGAACTATATAATTAATTTCACTATGTACTGTAAGTACGCTGATAAAACACTTTAAATATTATATGCATCACGTCCGCGTCAGTTCTTAACTATCATATAGATCAGCAGTCCCCAAACTTTCCTGCTCTGTGGACCAATGACGGTGGCAGTAGCGGCGGGGGTAGGTGGGGAGAAGGGATGGTTTCATGTGTGCACCTGCCACTTGCATAAACAGAGCTTCACATGCTCGCATGTTTGCCTCCTACTTGCACAGCCTGGTTCCCAAGGGGCTGTGACCTGATACTGGGCCATGGACCGGGGTTGGGGACCCCTGATATAAATAATTTTTCCCAAGAAGATCTGTCCCCAGGCTGGCCTTTTCAATGATGTTGAAATTAAATCCATCCATTTGATGCTTGTTGTTCTCTTTTTCTCTTTCCTGCTCTCTATCCTAGCTGTGGTGGCACAGTGGTTAGAGTGCAGTACTCTTCCGAGCTACTTCTGCTGACTGCCAGTTGCCTGCAATTTGGCAGTTCAAATCTCACCAGGCTCAAGGCTGACTCAGCCTTCCATCCTTCCAAGATGGGTAAAATGAGGACCCAGATTGTTGGGGGCAATATGCTGTAAAACTGTTTAGAGAGGGCTGTAAAGCACTGTGAAGCGATATATAAGTTCTAAGTGCTATTGCTATTATAGATGCCTCAAAAGAACTAGGTCTTCATTAATCTGTCCAAAATATGTTAATTTGAGCCCGGTCATCCAAGGCCCTTTGGATGGTCTGCTTTAACTAACTTATTCAATAAATCATTTGTTTTTTTTCTTGGGTACCCATGATATTCTCAGATGCTTTTTCTAACATTAAAATTCAAAAGCATCAATATTCTTTTTATTCTGCTTCTAAAGTGTGTGCACACACACACAAAGGAGAGTATGCCAGTTCAGAATTTTTTTATTATAATTATTTATTACTTTGATATTTATATCTATTGCTCCAATTAAAAATAAGATTATTAGTTAAGCATTCTATGTAATATAGGTTAGGAGTAAATTACTTAGTATAAAACTCTTAGAAGTAATATTTAATTTAGCCACCAGGTGGGAGAACTGTTTAACTTATGAATTCATCTTACTAAATTTTAGCAGATTGCACAATTATTAGCATATTCAGGTGTTACTCTAATTAAAAATACAAAATGATGGCATCCAGTGATCCATACATATAAGCCTGAATTTTCAAGAAGCAAACTTCATATAGGAAGTTGAGTTTTTTCACTGAGAATTCACAACTGTGTTGAGAGGGAGTTACAGAAAATTCAAAGTTAAGACACACAAGAAGGAAACATATGTCTTTTGTGTTTTTCAAGTCCCTGTTCTTTGCTTTGTTCAAATTATAATTTATGTCTCTCCCCATTGTGATATATACCCCTTTATGTATCTACACCTGTAGCTTTAAACCTCAGATTGAAAATCAATGCAAACTAAAAGCAGTTTTAAAATCATTTTTAAAATACCCAAGATTACTATTTAACTGAGTGCAAGCATTTAAAAGAAATATGTCAACTATCATAATAACTGGTTCCTGGATAAGAGCATTAATAATTACTATAAAATGAAAGGTTTAACATGATGAGTGAATGATTTATTCAACAAAATATGCTTAAACAAAAGGTTGGAGTTGAGTCTGAATAACATACTAAGCCATTATTTTAAAATAAGCGAGTATTTTAAAATTATAGTGGCTAAGTTCAGATAATAAAGTAAGCCAATATTAACCAAACCACATTAGGATTTACAGTAGTGGGCCAATACTGTCAATCACTAGAACAAGTTAAGATATTGGGCACATTAATAGGTGTGCTGTTCATATAACATTTAGTTAGGGCTATGACATTTTGCTTACTAAAATCCATAGGATATTGCTCAATGGCAGCAAAGAAATACATACAACGAACTCCTTCCTGTCATCTAGAGGCCATAGAGATTTTTGCAGCCAAGTCTTGTAACCAAGCCTAGGCAAAAGGAAATGGAATCTGTGATCCTCCAGAGATGGGAGCAGCATCTCTCCCCATTCATTGTATCAGAATTATTGTATTCCAATAATATTTGGAGAAACAGAGGTTCCCTGATTCCGATCTGGACATTATTCTGAAAGGTTGCAGTTGTATTCATTCTTCATACCCATATGATGAACTAAACTTCAGTTTCACTGAATTTACTCAGATTTGCTTCCGAACATACTATACATTGCAATTGTACAATTGAACAATTGCAATTGTAGCCTTTTAAAGAATTTTTCCTTTTTTAGAAATATGAGCATCAGCAAATTATATATATTCATTTATATAAATATGTTCCTGGAAAGGTTTTAGAGGTGAAATATTCACAGAAAACAATGTGCCTTCAGAAACTTCTTTTGGTATGCCTAAGACTCCTTGCCCCACCCTATCTTTAATTTTTAAGAAATAAATAGCAAGCTGGTGTATTGCAAAGCAAAGCACTGCACTCTAGCATCACAGTTGCTTGTTTTAATGACTTTGGGCCTCAGAAGAGTCCCACTGAGAAGATACAGAACATCCTGGTGGGCTAATTAGTCTTCTGGTAAATGGATGCTTTGTGATAGCTTGCCCACAATACCTGCCATTTTCTGAATAGGCAATATCCCCATGGCAACCACTTTATGACTATGTCCACCAAATGTTTTCAAAATTCACCACTGGCCCCTCCCTCCCCAAAGCACATTCCTGTGTTATCAACTAGGAAAGCAAGTAATTTAAAACCTCACCCAGAAATTTTTTGCTTATGAGTGATTGCCATCTATCAAACTGACCTTAGGCCTTTTACCTAAAAATCACATATTGTCTGACTTGTTTACTGTCTTGATTTTATTAATTAATTAATTAATGACTGTTTTCACAACAGTAATCATTGAAATGTTGGTGTATTGTGACCTTGTAAATTTACTGCTTCTTTCTTTCCCTTGTTCATTGACAGGGTTGATAACTTAGATTTATGTTATTTAATTTATTTCCTGATTCCAGCAACTGGCTGTAATTCAGACTCTTCAAATCTATGATCACTATAGAGATAGTCCTCACTTATTGACTGTAATTGGGACTGGCAACCGCACTGCTAAGTAGCCCAGGCATAAAGTGAAAAATCATATGACCACATCTGACTTACAGTATCAGTTCTGGCTGCAGCAGCCAATAAGGAAATCACCCTGTTCATTAAGTGGGAGGTTGCGTTACTAAAAATTGTGACTTCCTGCCAGATTCCTCATACACTTTGCTTACAGGAAGCTGACTGCAGAGATGGTTGTGAATAGTGATCCTCCAACTGTGAGAAATGCAACTGTTATAAGTGTACACCGGTTGCCAAGTGCCCAAATTGTAATCATGTGACCATGGCGACTCTGCAACAACTACCAGTTCAAGAACCATAAATCTCCTTTTTTTCAGTGGTGTTGTGACTCTGAATGATCCCTGAAAAAGCAGTCAGCAAGCAAAGGCTACCTGTAGTCTTTAGATCACATGACTCATATGTTTATATGATGAAATTTGAAAAGCATGACATCATCACTTCTATGTTACTAGCATATGTTCTTGAAAATAAAGCTTTTGTTGGAAAATATTGTGATTGAAAAACCAGTCTTTCTATGGCTGGAAAAAGTAATTTCATATACATCTAAACCTAAGTACTTTTTTTTTTGCACTTTCTTGCTGTAATTTCTGTCACTGATTCTAAAATTAAATATTTTGTATGTCCTCTTGTCCTCCCGTTTGTTTTCTTTTCCAGTTGTCTCTACCTTCCTTTGCCTGTACATCAGTCATGAAATCCATTTTTTTTTTACTACCGGTTCTGTGGGCGTGGCTTGGTGGGCATGGTGTTGCTTGGTGGGCATGGCTTGGCGGGCATGGCAGGGGAAGGATACTGTAAAATCTCCATTCCTACCCCACTCCAGGGGAAGGATACTATAAAATCTCCATTCCCTCCCCACTCCTGGGGAAGGATATTACAAAATCTCCATTCCCACCCCACTCTGGGGCCAGCCAGAGGTGATATTTTCCTTTTCTCCGAACTACTCAAAATTTCCAATACCAGTTCTCCAGAACCTGTTGGAACCTGCTGGATTTCACCCCTGCTGTACATATATTAGGGTTTCTTTTTGTCTTCAATCTCTTCTTCCTTTTCCTTCTTTCGATCTTGCCTTTGACCATTGTCACTGAATTCATTTTTTAATGAAATCTTTTCTTGATTTACCCAGTCAAACAAAAGGATTCTCTGATGACCTAATGAGAAAATCCAGCAAATAAGAAATTATCTGGTTGATGAACCTCCTTCCTGAAGATCCTGTGGCTGAATAATAAATATGCCAATTAGTTTTTATCACTACAGCCTTTGAATACAGGGATTATAAGCAAGGATTCTTGTGGGAAATAAAAGTTGAAATTGGTTGATCTATTACATTTCATCCCCTGTGAATGGGTTTAAATTCACTGTTATCATATTTCACTCTGGCTATTTCAACTTCCTTTTAAAATACTTTCCTGGGACTCTCTTGCAATACAACAAAAATAATATTGGATTTCTTTCCGTCTCTGTTGGGTTCTTAAAAGGCATTTGATATAGCAGGAAATCTTATTTCCACAATGCGCCGATATGGTCTAAATATCTCTTTGTATTGATTTAGATTTAGGCTTAAGTTAAAGAAAGTCAAACGGAATATTTGGCTAGCTAATTACCATCTGGTTTTTTCCTGATAATTATGAATGCTTAGCATAGATCAAAAGGCCGGCGTTAAAAGTTAAATTACTTGCCAGTAACAGGAATTTGATTTTGGAAATGGAGTTATAGTACTTTAAAGTTGTAAACAGACTTCCTGTTTGTAGGGCTTATGACACATTGCATCTGCAGTGATATACTCAGGTCAGGGAGAAAGAAGTACCTGTTTCTCCATCAAATGTAGACATTCCAAAAATAGCTGATAAGAATTCATTAGATACATCAAGACTAGGTTGATATTGTGCTAAGCTTTATATACTAGTAATTTGATTTGTTTGGTTTAGGGTTTGCCTGTTATATAAACCCAGTCATTGCAGATTTTGTAAACTAAGAATTTTACTTTTGTGCCAAGTGTAATTCTACCCATTATAGCTTATTCAATGAAGCATAAATGCCCTTCTCTTGCAAAATGATATCTGTACCATAATGTACAAGGCACAATACATGTACTAGATTTTGTTTGAACCTCATTTATATTTCCTGAACTAATGAATGGGTTAGAATGAATTTTCTCTTCAGATTGTGCACAGCTTTGATCATGCTGTGGCTGGGACAACTTTATCTGTCAAGGTACATGGAAAAGTAAATTTAAAGTAAAATAAAGTATATTTGGAAATATGTACTGTAGGAGAAAATTCATTCAGAAACCATGGTACTCACTGCATTTTCTTGTCTGAGGTTGGAGGGAGAGAAAAATCCAATTTCAGATTTCCCATCTCACTTCCTCATGAACATCTGATATCTCAGCTGTTTTTATGACTAGAGGTCCTCAGAGCTTGGAAAAGAGCTGGTCAGCACTGCTTGATAATAAGCCTCCCAAACTTCTATCCTTCTCCAGATGCTGAGTAAATTTATACCAGCTTTAGTGGTGATATAAAATGATTCCTATATATTGCTCATAAAGGGAGGAAATACTTTCATGTGCACACCCATGTACGAATAGCAATTTTTTTTCTTTTCATTTCTAAAAAAAATATATGCCCCTCCTTAATAACAAAGAACAAAGGTTTGTTTAGGGCGCCCTACTTTTCTAATTAAGGGACGCGATGGTTCAGTGGCTAAAATGCTGAGCTTGTTGATCGAAAGGTCGGCAGTTGAGCGGTTCAAATCCCGAGTGCCGCGTAATGAGGTGAGCTCCCATTACTTGTCCCAGCTTCTGCCAACCTAGCAGTTTGAAAGCACATAAAAAATGCAAGTAGAAAAATAGGGACCGCCTTTGGTGGGAAGGTAACAGCATTCTGTGCACCTTTGGCATTTAGTCATGCCAGCCACATGACCACAGAGATGTCTTCGGACAGCGCTGGCTCTTTGGCTTTGAACAGAGATGAGCACCCCCCCCCCCCCAGAGTCGGGAATGACTCTAATGACATATATGCAAGGGGAACCTTTACCTTTACCTTACTTTTCTAATTAGATCCCACTACTGGAGTCCTTTGGAAATGACTTTAGGGCTAAAAGAGAGATGCTGTCTTACAATTTGGAAAACACTGGAAGAAACATCTATAAGTAGTCCTCAACTTACAACAGTTAGCTTAGTGGCCATTTGAAGTTATAGCAGCACTGAAAAAGGTGATTTATGGCCATTTTTCATGTTGACAACCGTTGCAGTATGCCCATGGTCATGTGATCAGAACTCAGACGCTTGGCAACTGGTTCATATTTATGACAGTTGCAGTGTCCCGGTTATGTTATGTGATCATCTTCTATGACCTTCTGACAAGCAAAGTCAACAGGGGAACCAGATTCACTTAAAAATCATGTTAGTAACTTAAGAACTGCAATGATTCACTTACCAATCATAAAATGGGGCAAAACTCACTTAGTAATCATCTTGCTTAGCAGCAGAAATTTTGGGCTCAATTGTAGTCGTAAGTCGAGGACTACTTGTATTTAGATACTGCCCCCCTCCATGAAGGCTTCATAGGTTAATACATCTTAAATTGGGATTGGACATGCACTGAGAACTGGGGAAGGTCATGGTATCATATGCTCATATGTAATGCCTAATTTCAGTCAGTTCTCTGTTGCTATAGAATTGAGCTGTCCTAATTATGCTGTATTTAAGAGAACATCTATATTTATTTGCCTAAACGTGAATTTTCTGCAGGAAAATTTTCTTTCATGCAAAAATGGGAGGGACTGGAGCCATGAATGAAAATGTATATTCACTAAATGGAATCAACTAGTTATTCCAATAATCCCCGAGGGGATTGTTTGCTGATAATTGCTTCATGTTAATTGAACATAAACATCCTTTTATTTTCCAGAGATGTTTTTGCAACTTTTTAATGTTTGGGGTAATGTATTCAAGTAGAGGGTGATGAATTACATATTAAAACTGAGATCATTCAGTTAAAACCATTGGTAGTAAACCAAAGAAGTTAGAGAATGGTAGCCAAGCTTTCAGAATGTGATTAATGTTCTTTCTCCTGTCTCATTAGGTTTAAATCAGGTGACTGTATGGTCATTGGGCTGATTATGTAAGTCTCCCCTCCTCCAAATCTGCTCCCATTTAAACTAAAGCACCTGGTGATCATATTATAGACCAGCAAATTTAATCTCATAGGGTTTATATAGGCAGATCCTTTTATTTTCAAAAGCTCCTTTGCCACAAGTGGATAACATAACCTTCCTGTTTTTTTAAACAAAAATCTAGTGTCATTCAGAATGAATTAAGCACTCCCAGTTTATGATTCATTTTAGCTATTGTCTATTCACTGCAGAATGAAGGCTTCTTCCACATGTTTCTAATCAATACAGTCCTGAGCTTTCTTTTGCCAATTGGGCCCGCAATACTTGCTGATGTTTTCCATCCATCTTGTTTTAGGTCTCTTTAGTTGGATGCTTTTTATTAAGTTTAGGGTCTCCTGCTTGGGCGGGGTGGGGGGTGGGGTTTTTTTGGACTAGATGACCTATAAGGTCCCTTCCAACTCTGTTAATCTGTTAATCTGTTAAAGTGCCATCAGCTCTTCTTGCTATGTGACCAGCCCATTTTATGATTATGATTAAAATACACAGTATTTCAAGTATTTGAAGACTAATCTGTAAATCTCCGTATTCGATCAATGCCGATCCGATCCGTTGCATGTGATGTGACGTATTTGTATTTGACATGATGATTTGTCAAGGCTCGGTACAGTGTAGTGAGACACGATTATGAGACGCATGCGCTCCGCACAGCAGAATTGTTTTGAGAGAGTGCGCCCCACGCAAGTGGCTTTGTTTACTTCTTACCAAAACACAACACGGCACACACACACGTGTCCTCCTTCTCATTGTAAAAAAGTTGGTCACCTTAGTACGACTTATGCCAGTATCACAATGTCCTTCCTTCCTTCCTTCCTTCCTTCCTTCCTTCCTTCCTTCCTTCCTTCCTTCCTTCCTTCCTTCCCCTTTATTTATAAATCATACAAACATTACAAACATATCTAATGGTCCTTCCTATTTTCACCAGAAAAACAACCCTGCGAGGTAGCTTGGGCTGAGAGAGAATAGCTAGCCCAAAGTCACCCAGCTGGCTTTCAGAGTAGAAGAGTAGAACTCCATGGTCTTCTGGTTTCTAACTTGGTGCATCAAACATTAGAGTAAACTGGCTCTCAAATAATGACAAAAATATGTCAGTTGAATGCCATTCCTTGCCCTCCTGAGGCCCCTCCACGGTATTCTGTTGTGGCTTATGTAACAATTTGTAATTCTGCTTTGTTTTGGCTTAGTATGTAGGATGAAATCAGCTACTGTGGTTATAAATCATGGGTGATGATTTCATGTGCTTGCTAAATTGTTGCTTAATCCCTAAATCAAGATTGAAAAAAAGTCCATGTCAATCTTGGCTGTACTGTATTGTGGACTGGGTATTTTCTTGTAGAGTAACAAAGTCATATGTGATCACTAAGAGTTGATAATAACTTGATGGCATCTAATCATCATAATCATCAACAAAGTCCTACCAGTATGTGGGAAAGACCTCATGTATTTAAGTGATACAGCAAATTCTTTTTCTTTGATGTCCTCCTATTTGCAAAGCAACTAATGGAAAAGTCTATTTAAATTTCAAGTGGAATGGGCTCCAGTCTCTAGTTTAGAGATTTCTGTCTAGGTTAGGGTCTGAAAATTACATTATTCTATCAATTAAAAAGAAAAAAACCTGTAATCGTCTGTCCTGATAAAGAGTGACTACCTCTTTATTTGACTGGCTGTGGAGATTTAGAACTCAGATTGTGAAACAGATCAGCTGACAAATGAGTTTACAAATTTACTTGAACAAATGCTCTAAATCCCTTTTGTTTCTGAAGGAATTAGCAGCCAGGAATTGAGGAGTTTTTGCTCAGCCACAAGAATATACTCACGTATTGGTAGACATTTCAGAACATTTGAGGTACTGTAAAGGCTTCCTTACTGGTTACTATTTTATTAACAACAGAATTGAAAGCATTTCAGGGAATTGCAAGCGAGAAAGATGGAATTCCGTTTTGCAATTCATTTCATAGATTTAAAGCCGCTGCTGTTGGCTGTAATTTTGACTGAAGTAGGGGCAGCCAGGGGGGAAGGACTCCCCAGCTGAATTCCTTCCCCACAAGTTGCCTTTGTCCATCCTTACAATGAAAGGGGAGAAATACCAACGATCCCAGCACGGATTTCCATTCATCCTTCTCTGACAAGTAATTATGATTCCACAGGCAGCATTTAAAATCACTTAACAAGCATTATATTTTTCTTCTACAAGGATTGTGGTTTTTATTGCTTATCTTGGAGAGTAGAGTATTCTGTTGACAGAGGTATATGATAAGAACTAACTTGGTGCTTCATTTTAGATCCAGCTTTAGATTTATATTGACTTTACCAACTGAATTTCACACAAATGAAACAGGGGAAACAGGAACGGGGAATAGCTTTCTTGACTGACAGTTGAAGCTCTCAAAGTGACTGTGTAAAGAAGATGTTGTGGAAAAGGCACAGATCTCCAGGCTTAAAAGCCACCACCCCCCCCCCCCAAAACTAAATTTTCTTTTTCCAAACGATCCCATATAACTCTTTGACCCAGTTCTTCCTTCCTGCTTCTAGTCCAGTTCTGTGGCCAGTAGCAGAAAGCAGAATCTTGTCACTCTTACTACACAAAATATTCAACAGCATCTGAATTTTAATTTGTTGCCTTCAAGTTTAAGTGAACCAAAACTGCAATGAATATTGCCCCCAGGTCAAATGTCCAGAATCGATCTGGTTGATTCTGCTGATTAAATGTTCTACTCAGTAAATTCAAACTTTATCAAAACCTTCCTAGAATGAATGACTTCCAACATATGAACTTTTGCTTCCAGTTGTGCTTTGATCCTGTTTCCAGGTGATGACGGGAGACTATGGTATCAGTCTGAAGGATACATGATTGGAGAAAATTTTGAGTACTGCAATGTGCTCTACATGGGGCTGCCCTTGAAAAGTATCTGGAAGCTTCACTTGGTTCAACATGTGGCAGCCCACATGGTTTGTGCAGGTCTAGATTTGCAAATAGGTCACCTCTTTTATGGAAACTGCATTGGTTTCTGATTTGCTTCCAGGTCCAATTCAAGATGTTGCTTATCACCTTTATAGCCCTACATGGCCTGGGGCCAGGTTATTTGAAGGACCATCTCTTTCTCTGTAATATCTACTTTATCCACCAGAGTAAGGAGGCAAGGTATGTTATGCATCTATTGGGGCCAAGAAGAAGGACCTTCTTCACAGTGGCTCCTTCCCTTTGGCACATCATCTCCACAGAAATAATATTGGCCGCCACTTTTGAATGGCCCCTAGTTTTACCAGAGGTCATAGAACACCAGAGTGATATGGAGCCCATCAAGTCGTTTATTTGATTGTTGTCACCCTGGGGTGGGGGTGGGGGAAATGAGGGCTTCTTGGGTTTTGCATTTGATGTTTACTTCTGTAAGCCATCTAGAGTCATCATAAGTGAGTTGGGCTGTCATACAGGCATGGACTTCAAAAATTTTAGCAAGGGGTTCTCTGCCCTGTTGCTGGGTGGGCATGGCCATAGTGGGTGTGGCTTAGTCAGCCTCCTGCACCATGGGGGGGCGTTTTTGCCCCTCCCTGGGCTCTGGGGGCTTTCCTCGAGCCTCCAGGTGGGTGAAAATGGCCTCCCCAAGCTCTGGAGGCCCTCTGGACGCTGGAAATAGGCTCGTTTCTGGCCTTCCTGAACTTCCGGTAGGCCTGTTTTTCGCCCTCCCCAAGCCTCCATGCACGCCCTGCACTTACCTGCATCAAAAACGGGCCGCGTGGGGATTCCTGGGAGGAGCGGGGCAGGGTGGGTGGGGCCAGCCAGTAGTGGGATTTGGGGGTTCTTCAAACTGCACAGAATCTTAGCTAGAGATTCTCCCGAACCCCTGCGAGCCCCCAGCAGCCCACCCCTGCTGTCATATAAATTTTCTAAACCAATAAATTTTAATTGAAAATCTGTTCTGCCTGCCTAGTATCAGACTATGTTTGACAGAAGCATAAAGTGACAGAAATAAATTGGAAAAGACTCTCTTAATGAAAGAGGTTCCACCATCCTTTGATAGAATGGTTGAATCAAATCTGTTAGCACCTCTGCTTACAAGGATGTTTTAGGTCTTATAGCTGATGTAATGTTCGTTTTACATCCAGTATGCATTATATTAATCAGCCCCCCCTGATTGCTTATCAATTCATTTGCCTTTTATTCTTATTGAAAAGTCACCTCTTAATCTTATGATTGTATTTACAAAAGATATAGAAAGGCAAAGCAATCAGCCATATTTTAGGCATGTGTCTGATTTATGGTTCAAGTGGGCCATGTAGTCCCTGAACATTAAAGTTAAGTAGCACAGCCATTGTTTTATGTAGGAACTGCTCCATTTATTTTATTGGCAGTTGAGTTCTCATCCGTTTAGTAAGAAAAGGATATTACCATTTGGGCCAGATACTTTACCTGGGAGAAGACAATGATCTGACATTATAATAAATAATCTTCATGCTATTTACTAATATGCTTAGTTTTTAATTTGTTCATCTTCTCAAAGAATCTTAAATGACAAGGCATTGTTTCTTTTTATCTTTCCTTTTGCAATGGAGGGGAGATGACGACACTGAGCTATAGAGTTTTTGATTTAACATAAGACAACTAGTCTTCCCCTACTTGGATCAAAACACAGCACATGTGCGGGAGGACAACATCTCTTTCTTCACACACACACACACACACTTGCTGTGCTCATAGGACATCAGCTTCATCTTGCTCCCAGCTTCTGAGTGAGAGATGGCCATATGTTCTCCTTAGTTCAGAGGTGAAATGCTCCCAGTTCGGACCGGATCGCCTGATTCAGTAGCGATGGAGGCAGGTGGTTCGGAGAACCGGTAGCAAAAATCCCTGCCCCCCCACCCCCTCATGCCCAGCTGAGCCACACAATCATCAGAGGCTTTTTTTTTAACTTTTAAAAGCATTATAAAAGGGTCCGACTCAACCCTTCCAAGACCGAGTGGCTGTGGCTTCTGGCGTCCCGATATAGCCAGCTGGTGCCATTGCTGGCTATTGGGGGCGAATCATTGGCTCGCAACTTAGGTGTCCTCCTGGATGCACGGCTGACTTTAGAAGAGCACATGATGGCCGTGGCCAGGGGGACTTTTTATCAGGTTCGCCTGATATGCCAGTTGCGCCCCTTTCTGGATCGGGACTCCCTAAGCACGGTCACTCAAGCACTCATCACTTCCCACCTGGACTACTGCAATGCTCTCTACATGGGGCTCCCCCTGGGGTGCACCCAAAGGCTGCAGTTAGTCCAGAACGCGGCCATGCGGGGGATTATGGGAGCGACGGGGCGCTCTCCTGTGCGAGCTGCACTGGCTTCCTGTGGTCTTCCGGGTGCGCTTCAAGGTGTTGGTAACCACCTTTAATGCACTCCATGGCTTAGGGCCAGGGTACCTGCGAGACCGCTTTCTGCTGCCAATAGCCTCCCACTGGCCGGTTCGCTCGCACAGAGAGGGCCTCCTCAGGGTGCCGTTGGCCAGACAATGTCGGTTGGCAACCCGCAGGGGGGGAGCCTTCTCTGTGGCAGCGCCTACCCTCTGGAACGACCTACCCCCTGAGATATGCACGATATCAGACCTCCGGACTTTTCGTCGGGCCCTGAAAACGCACTTATTCCATCTAGCAGGGCTGGCTTGATCCCGTCCTCCCAGTTTTAATTGAATTCGGTTTTAATTGGGTTGTTTTTAAATTGCTGGGCCGAAATTGTTTAATGTCTTTTTAATTGTTTTTAAATTTTATATGTTATGTTTTTATCTTGGCTGTGCACCGCCCTGAGTCCCACAGGAGAAGGGTGGTATAAAAATTTAATAAAATAATAACATAAATAAATAAAAAATATTTTTTTCTACAACCTCTTCGGCAGAAAAAATGCTTTTAAAAGTTAAAAAAAAAGCCTCTGATGATTGCACAGCTCAGCTGGGATCATCAAAGGCTTTTAAAAGAAAAAAACCCCTTTTTTTCTTTTAAATGCCTCTGACGATCCAAGCTGAGTTGCCTGATCGTAAGAGGCATTTAAAAGAAACAAAGTCTCTGCCGATCAGGCAACTCAGCTGGGATCGTCAGAGCCTTTTGAAAGCATTTTTTTACAACCTCTTTGCCGAAGAGGTTGTAGAAAAAATAGTTTTAAAAGGTTTTTTAAAAAATTGGCCACGCCCAGCAGCTAGGTTGTTGATTGCCCAACATTGGAAGAGTGATGTTTTACCGACTGTTGACCAATGGACTCAGAAGATGGCTGGATTTGCAGAAATGGCAAAGGTTTCAGCTTTTTTAAAAGATCAGATGCATGAGAAGTATATACAGGAATGGAAATTATGGATTGAGTATGTACAGAATAAGTATCAGACTAGAAAATATTATATCGCTTTTAGTTGAGATGATTATGTTAGTATGTTAGTAAATATAGAAAAAAGATATGGAAGATTGAATAACATATATATTGTTTGGGAATATTAGCATAGCATATAATGGAAGTCAAGGGGGGGAGGGAAGAGGGAGGAGGGGGAGGGTTAGGGTGGGGATGGGATGGAATTAAATATTGTTTTTATATGTATCTTATAATGTAGGGCTAGGGTGGGGTGGAAAAAAGGGGGAAAAATTTGTATTGGTAAAACTTTTTCAATTAAAAAAAAAATTGGCCACGCCCACCCAGTCACATTACCCCCAACACACACCAATTTTAGATTTCACCACTGCCTTAGTTGTACTCATGTTCAAGTATCAGATAGTCCTTGACTTACAACCACAATTAGGACAAGAATTTCCATTGTTAACCAAAGCACTTGTTAAGTGGGTTGTGCCCACTTAACCACAGCTCATTTTACAGCCTTTTTTTTTTGCCATAAACTGCTACATTTGTTTAGTGAATCACATGATTGTTAAGCAAATCCAGCATCCCCTCCCATTGATTTTGTTAGAGGTCAGCTGAGAAAGGTCACAGATGGTGACCACATGACCCTGGGACACTGCAACTGTTGTAAGTACATGCCAGTTGCCAAGTCCCCAAGTTTTGATCACATGACTGTGTGGGGGGGGATGGCGATGGTCCAATGGTTGCAAGTTACTTTTTTTCAGTATCATTGTAACTTTGAATGGTTGCTAAATGAATCGTTGTAATTGAGGACTATCTGTAGTCCTTCTGACACCATCTAAGGGCAGCCAGAAGGTCATCAGTTGGCCTTTGTCACCCATTGGTTTGAAATAAAATCAGATGACAGCAGGGACTTCACCCAGAGGCAACCGAGGCAGGATCAACAAGGGGGGTTGGGGACATTGAATTACCTATGGGTATAATGTAGCTTTCTTCTGACTCAAGGATGAATGGAAAGTAGTTCAGCTCAGTAGTGGCAAAAGGGCCATGTTTTTCTCTATTGCTGAACTCCATCTGAGCCCTACTTAATACTCTCAACCCATTAAACTGTTAGCATCTACAGTTATACTGATGCAGCTTTATGCCACTATTAGGCCTTGAATATTCACAGACATCCAGCAGCCTTGAATTTACAAATATCCCTAATAATCTGCCATTATTTTGTGAGAGTACATACAGAGAAAGAGACTGTGAATTTTAAAATCAGCTACTTGAAAAGTCCCATTTTCATGTTTAAACATCAGAATTCTAGTGTTAAAGTATGTGGATTGATTGATGCTGTGTGAGGATATAGGGATATATGGTAAAACAGAGGTTAGCATAGCTAGGAAGGGAAGTTTTCTATCATTATGGTGCAGGTGTAATTCAATAAACAAACAGAACACCCCCTTTGTCGGGAAATGTAAGTATTAAGTGCAAACGCTGTGTGGAAAAAAAACTGAAAGAATGGTTTTGGAAAGCATATTTGCTTGTTTATTTGTGTGCTCGCTTGCTTATTTATTCTTTGCATTTGCATCCTGCTGCAATCCAATGACTCTTGTCAGGAGACTGAAGGATAAAAAGAGAATCAACATTTGGGAGGCAAGAAAAGGAGCCCCAGGAATGGCTATGCTCAAAAAAAGAGCAGCGTAGCAGATAAGGAGAAGCAGAAAGGAGATATTAAAATGCATGGGAGGTATGTGGAAGCATGAACCCAAGAGAAGGTTGAATATTATTAGCCGGACGAAAAGCAGCCTGGGGAAGGACCAGGAAGTCAGATCAGCTTCAAAAGAAAGAACTGGAAAAACAATGTCTGGTGGGGATTTGGACAGTAACAGGATGTGCCCAGGAGATACTGAAGTGAAGAGGGTTGGTGAAAGAAGCAAAGGGTAGAAATGCTATAAGTAGATAAAGAGAGGTAGGCTTAAGATGCAGACTTCTGCTGTTTAAGAATTATGACAGAAGGAGTTTGCCAGTTCTGGCTTCCCTCTTCCTGCCCCTGTCCCCCCCCCAAAGGCAGCCATGAGGGCCTAATCAACAGGGGGTACAGGGAGCGTTGCATTCCCCACCTGCTGATTAGGAATGAACCAGTCGACCTTCTAGCTTCCTTCCTCCTCCTCCTCCTCCTCTTCTTTTTCTTCCTGCAAGTTAGGCTCACATATGTTCCCAATTCCTTTTCAAGAAAGGAAACCAAACAAGAAAGAGGATTTCCTAATTAAGATCAAATAAGCCTGCTGGGTAATCCCCTCTTTCTAGTTATTCCTGTAAGCTGCCAGAAAATAGATGAGGCAATTCGCTTTTGTTTTTATTAAACGTTTTTTTTTTAACTGTACGGTCTTTGTGGGTAAGGCTGGAGCTTGTAAACCCCAGAAATGTCTGCCTTTTTCAGTTCCTCAGACTGCACAGCTCACATTTAGCAACCAAGACTTCTACTTAAGCTGGGGCAAAGACAGGATGGAAAAATTCCCCTGTGGTGCTTCAGTGAACAAGAGGCGGTAGATGTTTTAAAACCTCACACCGCCTCATGAGTGCTCTTTGCACAAATGTCTAAGTCCCAGCAGTGGGCAGATTAGGAAGTCTACAAGTATGTATTTCTCAGGGAATTTCCAGGAGACTTTCACCATCTGCTTTCTTAATCAAAGCTGAGGTAGCACGTAAACTACATTAAGTTCAGGTATCCTTTAACCATCTGTGCCTGCTACGTTTCTACAAACCACTTTCTGGTTTCTGTCTATTGCAAAGAATCAGTTCCTGCACCTATAAATTGTTATGGAATCTTAAAAATCAAGGGAGCTTGACATATATAGAGAGTAAAGCCTGCTGGATACTGAATTGCCGCAGGGAGGTTGGATCAACTGTAGATTGTCCACCTTCTGCTTGAAGGATGAACACAAGGGAGTATCATCACTTAGTAATGTTAGCTGCATTATTGAATTATTATTACTGTCAAGTAGTTTTCTCAAGGATCAACTGAAATCTATGTTCCAGAGGTGGGTTTCAGCAGGTTCTGACCAGTTCTGGAGAACCGGTAGTGGAAATTTTGAGTAGTTCGGAGAATCAGTAGTAAAAATTCTGACTGGCCCCGCCCCCATCTATTCTCTGCCTCCCAAGTCCCAGCTGATCAGGAGGAAATGGAGATTTTACAGTATCCTTCCCCTGCCACACTCACCAAGCCATGTCATGCCCACCAAGCCACACCCACAGAACCGGTAGTAAAAAAATTTGAAACCCACCACAGCTATGTCCTCTTGTTTAAACCACTAAGTATCATCCTGTTCTCTATAGTACAGTAATAGGACAAATTTCCGGTGTAATGGCAATCCAAGTCTCATAGCACATAAGAGTGCTAGAGGTAGTCCTTGATTTACAACAGTTCATTTAGTGACCATTCAAAGTTACAACAGCACTGAAAAAAATAACGTATGATCATTTTTCACACTTATGACCGTCGCAGTATCCCATAGTCCCATGATCAAAATTTGGATGCTTCACAACTGACTCCTCTTTATGACGGTTGCAGTGTCCGGGGGTCATGGCATCCCCTTTTGCCAACTTCTGACAAACAAAGTCAATGGGGAAGCCAGATTCGGTTAACAAGCGTGTCACTAACTTAACAACTTCAGGGATTCACTTAACTTAACAACTGTGGCTCAGAAGTTGTAAAATGGGGCAAAATTCACTTAACAAATGTTTCACTTACCGACAAAAATTTGGGGGACAATTGTGATCATAAGTCGAGGACTACCTGTATAGAGTCCCAATGTGGTATTCTCTTCTCCAAACAAAGCATAATAGCTCCTTCAGTATTTCTTTATAGGAACCATTTCCCTTCTTTTCTGTCCTCATATAAACCATCTAAATTGGCCTACATTTTTTTGTAAAGTTCAGGTCCCCAAACTGGACATAATCATCAAAGGGCGTCATCTTTTTTCTTACTGAATATGTTGTTTTCAATAGTTTTTAATATTCGATGCTGCCTAGAAGCATTATGGTGGTTTTAGAAATGTGACAAATAAATAACATTCTTTTTAAAATAGAACTAATAGATACATATTCATTATTTTCTTCTAAAAGGAGAAGAATTACATTATAATTCTTAGTCAGACATTACATTATAATTATAATTATAATGTAATGTCTGATTAAGAGAATCATAGAATCATGCTGATAGATGCCTTCTTTAGCTTGGATCAAGCTGGTGGACACTGCAGGAAAGCACATTGTGATGGAAATTCAGTTGAACTTTTTATTTTTATTTGTTTATTAAATTTGTTTGCCACTCATCTCACCACAAAATATAAGGATTGTCTTTAGCAATGTATCCGTTCATCCCTCACTAGACATTGGCATTGGCATCCTTCAGTCTCAAAAAACTATGGTATCGTGCTCTGGAAAGAGGTCCTAAAACAGCATCTAGTGTGACTAAAAAGGCCAATTTGAGAGTGGCAATCCCTTCCACACTGAGGGCAGATACATTCTGTCTCTTGCTCAGCCCCCAGACTTTGCTGGTTCCGGGACTGCCTCTTTGCCTCAGCCTGCCGAACAAGTGTCTCTTCAAATTGGAGAAGGCCACACTGCGTCTTTAGCCTCCAAGCTGAACGATCGGAGGTCAAGGTTTCCCAGTTGTTAATGTCCATTCCCAGGGCCTTTAGGTCCCTCTTGCAGATATCCTTATATCGCAGCTGTGGTCTCCCTCTGTGGCGCTTTCCCTGCACTAATTCTCCATACAGGAGATCTTTCAGAATCCGACCATCAGCCATTCTCACGACATGCCCCAGTCAGCGTAGACGTCACTGTTTCAATAGGGTATACATGCTAGAAATTCCAGTATGTTCCAAGACTGCGCTATTTGGAATGTTGTCCTGCCAGGTGATGCCAAGAATATGTCGGAGATAGCGCATATGAAAGGTGTTCAACTTTCTCTCCTGCCGTGTGTAAAGGGTCCAAGACTCAGTGCAGTACAAGAGTGTGCTCAGGACGCAGGCTCTATAGACCTGAATCTTTGTATGTTCTGTCAGCTTCTTATTAGACATCCTCAAGGCTTTGCGTAATGCAGTTGTATAGATAACAGTGATCCCCTTCCCAGATCCTGTCTTGTATAGATCTGTGTACAAGCCAACCAAGCAATAAATTCTAATAAGGAATTAAACATATGTATATTTTTATATCCATAGAGCTGTATGGATTATATCCTAATCTAGTTATGTAATTTGGGGATGATAGGGTTTAGAATTCAGTAATCTGTTATGAGAGATGTACAGAACAGCTTAGAGAGGTCTGACTGAATCTAGACATAAAAATACAATATGGAAGAGGAAAAAAATAATATATATCTTTTGAATGAAAGGTTTCAGTATTTATTGGGTCACCATTATGTATCATAGTACACAAACATTATTTTTGTAACTTAGAAGTTCTGTATTCATAGAGTCTCAGACCATGAAGTGAAAACCAGTTAAAAAACACAAGCCAATGGAAACAAAGGAGATAAACCCAAAGACACAATGCATATATATTTGCCAGGAAATGTTATAAACACTTTTTCTATTTCCAGGTTTAGAAGGATGATAAAATGTTAGCCACTCAGCTCCAGCTGAGTACAGTGGTAAAAGAATGGCATCCATTTGAAAAGCATTGAAAACAATCACACACCTACTTAAAACCTGCTGAGAAGCTTCGGAGATGCAAGAGAAAAGAAATATCTCTTCAGGGTTCTGGCCCACTGGGGGTTTAACAGTGTCTTGTTCTAGTGTGAACAAGGCCTATTATACTGTAGTGTGTAAACTCACTTCTTATGGCTCTCCATTGTGTACGAAGCAAGCCACTGTGTGTCTTTCAATAAATCATAAGGTAAAAATCCTGGTTTAGATTATATGTAAACCCTCATGCCAGTATATGGAACTTTAGCTTTTCTCCCTTTTTACATAGATACTTACATTGCACCTGCAATTGGAGACATGCTACTTATTTATTAAATGAGTTTGTCACCCATGTCTGGGTGGTGTAAAGGTTCCCTTCGCACATATGTGCTACTCATTCCCGACTCTAGAGGGCGGTGCTCATCTCTCTTTCAAAGCCAACACTGTCCGAAGAGGTCTCCGTGGTCATGTGGCCAGCATGGCTAAATGCCAAAGGCGCACGGAACGCTGTTACCTTCCCACCAAAGGTGGTCCCTATTTTTCTACTTGCATTTTTTTACGTGCTTTCGAACTGCTAGGTTGGCAGAAGCTGGGACAAGTAATGGGAGTTCACCCCATTATACGGCACTAGGGATTCGAACCACTGAACTGCCGTCCTTTCGATCGACAAGCTCAGCGTCTTAGCCACTGAGCCACCGCATCCCTGTACTGGGTGGTTTACAATACCATAATCAATAGGATAAAACAATTACAGAATTAAAACATTAGGGCATCAGACATTCAAAGTTAAAACATTAAAATTAATATTAAAACAATGAAAATGAACTAATGTGTAAACTGGTAGAGATGAGGTCTTCTAGTAATCTATTAACTACCTCCAAAATACAACGTCCCTTTTGGGGACATCAAAGCGAGGTTTTCAGGCTCAAGGTGGGGATGTATCTCACTTCAAGGGTGATAATAATCCAAATGCAGGAGCCATGGCAACAAAGACTCTTTTCCTGGATGCCACCATATACAATTTCTTGGCCGGTGGGATCCAGACCATGCTCTTTCTTCCAGAGCAAGTGGGACGGGTTAATATCATTGGGATGACATGGTTCTTTAGGTAACCTGGAGGAATTTATTTTTCTTCCTATTGTTGAAAGAAATATCCATCTGGTTCAGTTCCAAGCAGGGAGAAAGACACTGGAAACAGGGAGGCTGATTGGAAAGATGGTTTAATGAAGCAGAACCATCAAGCACATGGTCCTGGTGCAGTTGAACACATGGAGTGAAGAGTGAGGGTTATTTATACCCCCTCATGGGCCTTGCTCTTGAGCTTCCTGTTCCTGTGCAAGAAATGTATTCTATTGGCTGTAGTCAGACTCCCATGGGGCCACGTGGGGTCATGTTTGTCTGAATCAATGGTTGAAGCCTGGAGGGTGATGCAATGTCCCCAGGTGATTTTGCAATGCAGTGAGCTCTGTTGATAGATAATCCTATTATATCCTGGAGGGTCATGTCTTAATCCCATCACCCTGGAGCTGAAGGTCTTTTGTCTTGTAGATAGGCTGGCCCAGTCCTTCATAATAGGCACCAAATATCTGCTGTGGGCTAGGAGCTGAAACTCTTGAGTTTCTGTCTCCCTTAAGATTTCTACTTTTCTTTTAGGGGAAATATAATATTCTGCCTTTTTAATATTTCCTAAAATATTTCATTCTTCTAGGAGAGGTGGGTACTAACTTTCTACATTCAAAATACCCCTTTGTGGCCTTGAATCAAAAAAACAATAACTTAAACATCTTCCATAGAAAGTTATAACTTAAGGCTCTTAACACTTCTTTGTGATACATGGAAGGGTAAGATTGGGTAAGATTTGATAAGATCTGGAAGGGTGGCTATCTCTGGACTTTTTCTCAAGAAAATATCAGCTTCAGAGATCGCGGTCATAAGCCTTTTCAGATATGGCCCTACTTCTTTCAAACAGCATTTCCCGTGAAATTAAATTGGCCTACATCCTGTTGGTGTTTTTGAAAGCCATCAAATCATAGTTATTCCAGAGAGTATCAAGAGCAGAAACCTTGAGAGGCAAATCCTCCTGTCTTGTTCTTTGTCTGATGTCTGGTGATTCCTCAGTGCTAAGGTTGTGGTTCCGATTGTTTTGTAGGTTAATTCTTTTTAAATTTTTAAAAATCTTATTGCTTTTAAATCTTATTGCTGCTATAGGGAGGAATATAAGTCATTCAGAGGCCTCTTACCTTGAAACAGCATATAAACCTTAATAAAAAATTAGTTAGGAAATGCCTTAAGACAGCTCTTCTCAATTTTATTTCCTCCAGGTCCACCAAATTGATCAGGAATTCTAGTAGATGCAGCCAACAATTTGAAGGAGATTTGTTCAGAAGTACATTCCCAGACATCTGATCAGAAACCTAAATTTATACACCTCTGGGTAGAGACATGGATTACGTCTTTTTATAAAATCATATAAAAAGATGGCCAGCCTTGCTATCAGAATGATTTGTGCAATACTGTCATATGTTAAGGCCAGTTTGTTGGCATGCAAAGCAAATAAACAAACCAACCACATTGGCTAGTAACACAACCAGATTATTTTCCCTTTCCATTAGTGGTGGGTTTCTCCCAGTTCGGCCCAGTTCTCCCGAGCTGGTAGCGGTGACGATATGACATCACCAAACTGATTCTGCCCCACGCCCCCCATGCCCACCCCCACCGCTGCATTATTCTTACCTTTTATTTGGCCCCACCCCCAATCTATTGCTGCCTCCTAGTCCCAGCTGATGGCTAGAGGGAAAAAAACTGTTTAAACTCTTGCCGTGGGGCTTCAAAGGGCCGCCCTACAGCTGATCAGTGTTAAAAGAAAACAAATGAGTAGACCCGTGCCTGCAAAAATACATGAGTAGATCAGTGCCTGCAAAAATAAATGGGTAGACCAGTGCCTGCAAAAATACATGAGTAGATCGGTGCCTGCAAAAATACATGAGTAGATCAGTGCCTGCAAAAATAAATGGGTAGACCAATGTCTGCAAAAAATAAATGGGTAGATTGGTACAGCTCTGCAAGCAGTTAAAAGCCTGGTAGACCAGTATGTCTGCTAAATCCTAAATACTGTAATTGTCACATGATCATCAAGCCACACCCACAAAATAAGCCATGCCCACAAAACCAGTAGTAAAAAAAAATTAGAACCCACCCCTGCTTTCCATATAGCTGAGCTAGCTCAGACGTTCTTAATCTTATATCCCCAGATGTGCAGATCCAACTCCCATAATACCCACCCAGTGTGACTGGGCTAACTGTAATGTATACCATCTCAAGGAATTTTGGAGTCCTAAGGCTTTGTTTTATTTTGTTTCAGCTTGATTCATTCTTTTGTAACAACATATTGGTTTCATTATTTTTAAAACGTTGGTTATTAGGCAGATGTAGGTTACATTAACATGTCTGTAATGACAAGAATTCAGATCAAATTAATTGGCACTCTTATCAATGAAATATAAGTTTTCACACTAATTTCTTTAAGTCCTAGTTTAATTCAAAAATGCTGATGAAACTGCTAGTTCAAATGGGGAAAAAACATTGAAAATAGCACGTGTCTGAGAATGTCTTATGGGTTTCTGAAGAAAAAAAAATAGCATTGCATTTGAAGACAAAGCTGTGATAAAGTCTGTCTCCATCCTGTGCACAAGATAGTTTTCACAAGCTATTTCTCCACTTGTAATTTAAAGCAACTCCGTAACTTCACCAACCACTGATCAAATAATAGACAATCTAACCTCATTACTATTATTTTTGCCACAAAAATAGTTGAATGACTGTAGAAAGTGCTGTCAATTGCTAGTGGGGAAATAATCACTGGCACCAATTCCACTGGGGCGAAGGTTAAGTGGAAGGTGTTTTTGTGCCCACTAGATTCTTGGAAATGATCTCTACTGCACTCCACAAATGAGGCACATCAGGCCAATGTACGTGATTTGAGCCAGAGATATGAAATACTGCATTTGAGAACTTTGAAAATTTTGTCCTCTAATAAATAGGTTCCCCGCCCAAAGAAAAAAAAATGTTTTAAATTTCCCCTATTTTTTTCAGAGTTGAATATTCTGTTGTTTGTATGGTTTTCCAAGAACTGGGCTACTGTTTTGCTATTTGTTTTGCAAAAAAAAGCCCAAAACATGAAAAACAGAATGTTGCAGTTAAGTTGGGCGAGTGAGGAGACAGGACCCAGGTCTGTGTGAACCACAGCTCTTTATTTCACAGTGACAAATCCAGCGATGAACCCAGTTGACAGCTCCCTTTATATAGTTTCTTGGCCAGGGTGCTGGCCAATCAATATCGAGGGTTTTCCCGCTTAATTTTCCCTCCAAAAGTGAATACATAACAGTTGCAGAGAAAGATGAGTTGAGATCATGAAACAGACAGTTGTATAGAAAGCCCCCCCCCCCCCCGTTTGCCGAACAGAAATTTTTCCTCCATTGAATTGTTGGGGTGGGGGTTGCCGTAAACCACTAAATCTTCCTCAATGCCATAACTCAAGAATTATACATAACAATGGAAATCTTCAGTTGTGGCAACACTTCTCCCTTTCTCTCTCTCTCAAAATGGGAAATTGTTCCAGGAAATACAGAAGATCATATGCATCATTTCATAATAGAAAGCCAGATTCCACAAACGTGGCTGGCAGTTATTCAAGTGATGACAACTTGGAGGTGGAGAGAGAGCTAGAATACACAAGAAAAATTAAGAAATATATACTAAGCCATGTTAATTATAGACTCATGGAAATCATGCTCAGATTGCAAAGGTTCATGAGAAAGTATTGTGAAGGAAGGGGCACTGGAGTAGCAATGGGGAAAACTTTTGGCCAAAGCTTCCCCAAAGAAAGGCCTAGAGTAAGAGACTGTGCTGTCCCAAGCTTAATGGGGAAGAGGTTCAGGATAGCCACATTCTAGAAGGGGCACCAGGACAGATCTGCTAGATTAGAAGGTTAAAGCTTTAGGAGGAGGAGGAAGAGGAGGAGGAGGAGGAAGAGGAAGAGGAGGAGAGGAGGAGGAGGAGGAAGAAGAAGATTTCTACAACATGACTAGTTGCATTACTGTAGAATACGAGGACTGTAGGTTTTTGCTGCACCAGATACATTTTTATATATCTCTTTGAGGAGACAGCATTGGAAATGTATGTTGTTTCTAAATATCTGATTATTTCCAAACATACAGATGCCGCATGAAAGAAAGAAAATAGATGAAATTATTCTGGAGCAAAAACATCATCCTCGGAGCCCCTATTCCAATCTTGTTGGCTTGTCCCTGTCCAAAGCAGACCTAACAGATCAGTTCTCCGCCTCCTTTGTTCCCTACTGGTGGGTGTGAGTTGACCACATAAATGGCTGAGGTGAGCTGCTGCCTTGATCGCTCATTAGAGCCCATAGTTAAATTTGGAAAGAAGATTGCTATTACCAGGGTACCATGGAAACAAACCTCTCCACTAATGGAGGACACTCCCTCTTTCTCCCTGATTTGGAAGGGGAGTGAATGGGGGAACAGTGGAAAAAAACATGGGGGGGGAGAGGAAGAATGGGGGGGGGAATAATGTAGCAAGGAATGTGTGTGTGTGTGTGTGTGTTTTGTACAGGTCTATACAAAAGACATCAGAGAACTGTTCCGTATTTCCTAGTGACTTGAAACTTATGTAAACAGTTTTTATTTAGAACTGAAAAGCACACTGATAGCGATACATGGGCTTAATGAATGCTTCTTGGAAAAATAAAAATACTTTTCCTTTTTTATCTATTTATTTGCTACAATTCATCTTGCATATAGGACAAATTTTATTTTAAATACATCAAAAAGGAGGCTAAGAATACTGTGGCTTTGATTGGATGAATCAATAAATTACTGGTATCAAACTTAGAATATTTATTGAAGGAGGCATTGGAGGAGAACAAATGAAGTGCATACATTTCATACATCTCAATTCTGGGAGCCTTTTCAGGATACAAGAACAAGAATGCGGCCACGCTGGTTGTTACGGGAGCTCCCCGTTACTCTTGTGTAACATCTCTCCTACGCGAGCTGCACTGGTTACCAGTGGTCCACTTCAAGGTGCTGGTACTTACCTATAAAGCCCTACATGGCTTAGGTCTGGGGTATTTGCAGGACCATCTCCTACCCGCCTCTCACCGTCCTGTCCGCTCACACAGGGCTGCCCTCCTCAGGGTACCGTCGACCAGACAATGTCGGCTGGTGATGTCCAGGGGCAGAGCATTCTCTGTGGGTGCTCCTGCCCTCTGGAATGAGTTACCCACTGAGCTCCAGACGGCCCCTGATCTCCACTCCTTCTGTCGAGGCCTAAAGACTTGGCTGTTTCAACAAATGGACTGATTCTGATTCTTGGGTTTTATTATTTATTTGTCCCTCTTTTAATTGGTTTTTAATTAGGATTTTTCTTTATTATTGTATGTTTTTTAACTTGTGTTCGCCGCCCTGAGTCCTTTGGGAGAAAGGCGGCATATAAATATTTGTAAATAAATAAATAAATAAGAACAAAGATTCTATGCTATTGTCTGAAGTGTCATTTTCTGTAATACAGGCTGAATGGTGGGTTTTCTGGTATGGACAGTACAAAACTTATATATACAAATACAGCTTATTGTATACGATGCCAAAAATATTCTGTCTAGGAAGCATGAAGAAAAAGTAAGGTTTATGACAACCAGTCTGCTAAAGATCTATGAGTAAATGTGCAAAGTAATTAAATCTTAGAATTTGTTTCACGAAAATTCTACTGCTTCTTGTGCAGCTGTTATTATGTTCTTTCTAGATCTTTTTATCCCTTTATTATTTTTATAAATAATTTAGGTTGGAATACATACCCAATACTTTTTTCTACTCCTATTTTCCCCACAACAACCCTGTAAGGTGAGTTGGGCTAAACATGAGTGACTGGCCCAAGGTAACACAGCTAGATTTTATGCCTAGAATTCCCAGTCTCTTGCCTTAATTAATAGACCAAACTGGCATATTTGATATTTAATGAAACTTTGATATTTCAGTATAACTTTGATAAGTCATTCAAAGTGTATTTTAAAAAACCTTTTAGTTTTCCAAAAGATTTGTATTATTCATTTTAGGCCTTTCCATTTATATGCTTTCTTAACTACTTCCTTTCCTTCGATCGCATCACCATTTTTCTTTATTCTTCCATGGCCCCTGTTGATTCTACATCTGCCATAACAATTCCTCATTTTCTCTTTTTTTCTGCCTTGGCACAAATATTCAAATTTTCCAACAGATAAAAGAAATAGCAATGACATTTCTCCTCAATACACTGGTATTATATTATAGGAGATATCATGGGCCAAGAGAGGAGTAGTAGATCAATTTTGGGGGAAAGTTATTAAAATCTGGGAGAAAAACAACAATTTTGAAAGATGGGCGAAAATCTCTCAGTTTGAACATACTTAGCAGCTCAGTGAAGCACACAAAGTAGAAAATGTACTTTGTGGCATCTCCAGGTGGGTTTGAAAAAGATAATTTTGTTAAGCAGTGGACAGTTGCAGCCATTACTTTATCCAATTGAGAGTAAACAATGCTGAGTTAGATAAATCAATGCAGGTAGACCTTTATAATGCTTCATTTAACCTGTTAAAGTATATTCTAAGATCCCAAATAAAACCAAGCTTTGGGGATTTGAGATAATCAGACCAGAGCATCAAGGGGGAATTGGAGAGTACATGCTGATAGTCCTTCTATATATGATCTAGATTTAATTTCACATCTGGATTAATTTGAATCTGCAAAAGACTACAAAACAAAAGAAGAAGAAAAGATTCTTATCTGCCAACAATACACAATCAGCTATCTGATTGTTCAAGCCAGTTTAATGAGATTAAGGCTATGTTTTATTTTCCCTTTTGCATTCCATTAAAAAAACAAATAGGTTCGATAGTATTCATGTCAGTACAGAATAAAATATTTAAATTATTTTATTTTTAAATACTTACTATTGCTCTGTCTTACTTTTAATACCATAAACAACATTTTTAGCATTCCTATTTTGCAACGTAAATTGAGTTTGTACTTTTGAATAGAAGAAAGTAACAGTTTGGCACACAGAATAAATTATTATGAGAAGTCATGGAAAAGAAAAACATTGCATAATCTTTGAATTACTGCAGTAGGAATTTGCTATGTTGAAGCCAAGCTGTATGTCATCTTTCAAAAATTCATTATATGGAATTCTCTTTTCTAACGATCCATTGAAATTGCCACATATCAACATACCGTACTTGTGTTCCATTCAGCTGGCTTACTTATTTTCCATTAAAATCGCACACCTATTGTTCCATTAAATCAGAAGGAGGAGGGATGAGATCTCTTGGGTTCAACTGAGCAACAAGGCAGACATCATAGCTGTCGTGCATGAGGGCTTTGATTGCAACAACATTCCAATTATTTTCCCAAGTGTCCAGCTCTAGGATCTCTTTGGTGATAACTTCATGCCGAGCTGAAATAAAAAAAAGAATAAGGTTGGAGTATAAATCAGATGAGTTCAGATAAAAGCCAGCAAAGGAGTCTAGAAATTCAGTTCTGTCTGTAAGCAACATTTCAAAAATAATTTGGTGCTGTATTTAGATGAAAAAGAGAGATGGCTATGGTTAAAGCCTAGTGCCCTGCCTCGCCTGGAGTATTTCTCTTTGGAAGAAGGCATCATCCAAGGCAGGCATGATTCCTCACTTGATATTACAAAATATACAGCTATGTATAAAATTTCAATAAAATAGAAATTCTATTCTGTGTGGATTAGGTGGACTTCCATAGGCCATTCCCCTCCACTGTCCGCTCATCTGGCAACACAAAATAATGTGCTCATAATATTTGTTATCCTGATGGCCAATCCCTTTCCTTCCTGTAGTGCATCTGTCTTAAATCACTGCCAAATAGGGGAGTTTTCTCGATCTGGGAGCACAGTACTTGTATCATCCTAGATGTGTTTCTTTGCTAGATTTACATCCTGCCTATTCTCCAGGAGCTCAAACAATGTAATAGCATTCCTTGCACATATTTTGCCCAGAATTACAACTTTGCCAGACAGATTGGGCTGAAAAAGAACAATTGGTCTAAAATTACACAGGAGGTTTTCATGGCTGTAATGGATTCCTTCACTTCCCCTAAGTTTCCATCTGGTTTTGCTGCCCTTCCCTCTTCAGCAGATCACCAGCCAGTGTGAAAAACATCCACCAATTTGGGCATCACAATAGGAATGGGATCATTTTATTAAACTGGTTTATTTTCCCTTTTCCTCATTTCCAGCTTGGATATCGCACAAGTTAAATTTATGTAAAATAAAGTTATCCATAGGGAAATATTCAGAAAGTAATAGCCTCTCTCAGAGAAGAGAGAGATGGACCCTTACTAAATCAGCTGTGTAGACCCAGCAACTGAACTCTGACCAGCTGCTGGGTAACCATGTTGACTTAAAACTGCAAGGAATAAACAACAACAGCCCAATTCAGTATTTCTCATTATTTTCCACCCACTGCTACGAGGAAAAGCAGGAGTGCGGCATCTTATGGTAAAGATAACTTTTTCAAAAATATTGTAAAAGTGGATTAGCACAAAGGCTAAACTTCTTCCCCAGTGGGAAGTCTATTTTTCTTCCTGTATGCTGTTGAAAAGATGTAGTAAAAAAACAGATGACAGATATGAAAGCACTTCAAGAAACAAAGTGCTCAGAGAGGACAAAAGCTGGGAACGAAATGGCTGCAGTGGAGGCTGGCTAGCGATTGGGTGGAGGGCCATGCCCAATTTCCCCAACACTTCCAAAATATGTATACTCTGATCACAGCCACTGATGGTTATCTGACTTCACCTCTGAGGTGATGGGTGGGAAAATATTTATACTTGGGGCTACCCCTGGAGGGTATCAGAATAAGTGAGAAAATACTATTATACCTTACAGCTCATGAAGCCATAGCATTGCTTGACTCATGGACTGGAGCTGAGACAACAAAATCAGGTCATGGGGGAAATTTTGTGCTATTAAAGCATGATTTCTTTTTATTTATTTAGTTATGTTTCTTCAATTTATATCCTCCCAGGAGCTCATAGTGGGGTCTGAGTGGCGCAGTAGACAAAGGCACTGTGATTAACATTCAGCTGCCTGCAATTACTGCAAGTTCAAATCTCACCAGCCTCGAGGTTGACTCAGCCTTCCATCCTTTCTAAGGTAGGTAAAATGAGGACCCAGATTGTGGGGGCAATAAGCTGACTTTGTATAAATATACAAAAGTATGAAGGCTATTGCTTAACACATTGTAAGCCGCCCTGAGTCTCCAGAGAAGGGCGGCATATAAATCAAATTTAAAAAAAAAATAGTGGCCTACATAGCATTCACACTTTCACCACACTTATGGCCCCCACAATTCTTTGATACAGTTGTACTAAGAGACAATTCCCAGTGAACCCCCACAGCTAAGGGGTGACTTGAACATGGATCTCCCTGGCCATGCTCTAATACTTTCACTGGGGGATGACACTGCCTACAAATCATGGCTAGGTGAAAGGTAAGAAGAGCTTTAGGAGTCTTCTGTCAGTCTTATTAAAGCAACCAAAAGTGCACAACATACAAAGAAGAAATTTCATTAAAAGTCTTTTAAAGCACATCTTTGCATTTTTGTTTTTATGCATCACACTTCCCAGCATGCCCAGAAAGTTATAAAAACAGAGGAGGACAACACACAACACAATTAAGATGAATGACCTAGCACTCAGAGCATTTGGAAAGCTACCGTATTTTTTTGGACTATAAGACGCACCAGTGTATAAGATGCACCAAGATTTCGAAGAAGTAAGTAAGAAAAAAAAAGATTTTGCCCTCCCTGACCCTCAGGAGCACTCTGCAAGCCTCTCAAACCCCCTGCACACTTCATTTTTTTTGCAAAAATGGGCGAAAAACAGCCCATTTTTCGCCCATTTTTGCAAAAAAATGAGGCATGCAGAGGGTTTGGGAGGTTTGCAGAGTGCTCCTGGAGGCTGGGGGAGGGCAAAAACACCCCCGTTTTTGCAAAAAATGAGTTGTTTTTTTGCAAAAATGGAACAAGCAGGGCAGGGCTTCGGGAGGCCAAAAATGGCTATATTTGGCGTACAAGATACACCAACATTTCCACCCTCCTTTAGGTCAGTGGTGAAATCCAATTTTTTTTACTACCGGTTCTGTGGGCGTGGCGTGGTGTGGCTTGGTGGGTGTGGCAGGGGAAGGATACTGCAAAATCTCCATTTCCACCCCACTCCAGGGGAAGGATACTGAAAAATCATAATTCCCACCCCACTCTGGGGCCAGCCAGAGGTGGTATTTGCTGGTTCTCTGAACTACTCAAAATTTCTGCTACCGGTTCTCGAGAACCTGTCAGAACCTGCTGGATTTCACCCCTGCTTTAGGTGCATCTTATACTCCAAAAAATACGGTAAGTGGCAAAAGATAGCAAATCTATAGAAAAGGGTTAATATGGAAAGACAACTTGAAACAAAGTTGCAGTTCTGTAATTAAAAAATGTTTGCATCTGTCCTCCAAATGGATGTATTTACTTTCATACTCACTCATAAATATACTTTGCAAGTTAAGTCATTATCTAACATTAGTCATATGTATAGTAATGAAACAAACATGATGCTATATTTACTACATGTAAAATTCCTGAGTTCCTTAACTATACCACAAGAAGAATCTAGTTCATGTTTCTCAAGAAAGATTCCCTCTGAATGTGGTTGTCTTGTCATTCTGGCTATATTTTTGTATCTTTTCAACTGTTTTTCCACAGTAGGTTGTTCAGCTTTGTACACTGTAATTAAATTGTTTCTTTTAGGAGGAGAAGAACTGCAAGAAATGGGAACATGGAAAAAAAAAGTGTGACTGCGGCTAAGATTAATAACTTTTGTAGAAAGTAGCAAACCACACAGAATTGAAGCAGTGAGAATATTAGTATTAGACTTGGTGCAGAGTCGAAAAAGTTATTTAGCTTAATTATGATGGTATTTAAATGTTCTGATCATCTTACAATTTTTATTTTATTGTTAAAGGCTGTTTCATACCTGGGGTTACATTACTTTAATTCACTTCAAATGTAATTTTAGAATTTACACTGTTAAACATATCTATTCAATTTATTTTCAAATTTCTGTCCAGAAATAACAGCAAGGAAACAATAGAGGCTATGCATGTTTTTAGGGCAAATAAGAAAACGCCCTCCAGGCTTCAGGAAATGCTTTAAAGCAAACAGCAGTTTAATTCCTCTCTTGTAAATTTCCCTGTTTGGAACAAGTAATGAATGTAGAAGAAGCAGTTCCATTCAAGCAAGCCTATGAAATCAAAGCCAAGACTTCACAATAAGCGGCTTTTAACGAAGGCTGTAAAACTGTGCAGTAACTGAACCATCAAACAAGACAGAATTTTGGTTCAGAATCCCTTTTTTTCTTCTTGTAAAGATGGAGAAATGGAAGAATTGTTGATTTGAGCTTTCTGAAACCTTTTACAAAACATCAAGTTCTTTGCTGTAAATGAGAAGTTGCTTTCATTTCCCCTATTCGTTCCTTTTTCTTTTTAATGTTTCCCCCCTCCTCCAGTGAAAACCTTGAGGTTGAACGTTTCTTACTGTTAAGAGAAATAGATAATTTTCCATTTTTTCTACACACACTGTGTGATCTCTAAATAATCTTATTGAATCTTGAGAGCCTGTAGGGCGAGAAGGAACAAAACTATAATCCAAAACTTATTCACATTTTACTGAACTATACAATTGCCTTTGTGTTTTGTCCCAATTCAAGAACTACGCTCCTGATTGACGCACACTTCCATTATCAGTCTGGGCACAGTTTTGACATTCCTAATCCTCAAACCATTTCACATAGTTTTGACAAAACTTCGTATCATAAAACTTACATAAAAAACTTTTATGGAAGCAAAATTGATAATTTCTTGTCAGTTTCATTCTCAAGGTTTAAATCATGGAGATAAGTGGTGTCCTATCCCTCCCCCTCTCTTGAGAGAGGGCTGTTCAATTTTAACATAGATGGCTTCTTTTACCTTTCTTTCACACCACTGGTCCACTCTGTCCAGGATATGGACTTTGCTGTCTTCAAAAGAGTGACTGTTTCTTTCAAGTGCAGATGGACTGCTGAATCTTGTCTTGATGGGTTTGTTCCTATGTTGTGCCATGAGTTCATGAAGTGGTTGTTTTGTTTCCCCAATGTACAGATTTGCACATGTCTGTATTGTACTGCCTATATCACATTGCTCAGTTTGTGTCTGGGTGTTTTATCTTTGGGGTGGACAAGCTTCTTCCTTAGTGGATTTAAAGTATACATGTATGACGTGGCAGTTGAAAATCCTCCTGAGCTTTTCAGATATTCCTGCAATCAATGGAATTACAACATTGCTTTGTTTGTTGTTCTCTTCTTTATCCTTTATGGAGGAGCTTCTGCTGCATCTTTTTCTTGATGAAGGCCCAGTTGGGATAACCACACACCCCGAGGGCTTCCTTGATGTAATTATTGAAAGAAGGGTTTGAAAGAGGAGTAAAAGATGCCATCACTGGCTCTTCAATTTAAGAGCCCACTCTCAACAGAGGGGAAGGGATATGTCCTGTCTAGAATACAGTCCTTTCAGCAGTTCCAAGAAGGTTCCACACCCATTTGCACTCAGATTCAGGTAACCCTGAAGCAGTGGTGGGATTCAAATAATTTAACAACCGGTTCTGTGCCCTAATGACTGGCTGGGTGGGCATGGCCATAATGGGCATGGCCACGGGGTGTGACAGGCAGCACTTGGCCTCATGCACCCCCCGGGAGCAAAACGGGCCATGGGGGGTGTTTTGGGCCTAGGAGGCCTCCCTGAAGCCTCCTGGGAGCGAAAATGGGCCGCAGGGGGGCGCGTCACACCATGTCCCCCCCCCGCAGCCCATTTTGGGCCTAGGAGACCTCTCTGCACTTATCTGGGAGGCAAAATGGGGCACATGGGGACTCCTGGAAGGGGTTGGGCAGGAAGGGCGGGACCAGTCAGCAATTTAACTACCAGTTCGCCTGAACCAGCTTGAACCGGCTGAATCCCACCACTGCCCTGAAGGTACAGATAAACCCCCAGGGGCCCTCAATGACTCTCAGAGAGCTTCAGTGTGCTAACGACCCAATGACTGCAAAGAATATAAATCCTTCCATTCCCCATCATTCAGTCAGAACTGAAGAAGCTTCATGGATGCAAAGTCCAATTGCCTTTTGAAAAGCACCTTTGAGACAACCATGACCTGGATGTTTTGAGAATCTCCATAGATTGTCTAGATGTCTCAGCTTAGCTTTTTCCATTTCTGTGTACTCTGTCCTGGCCAATGCGGCAACTATTGGAAATGCTAGATGTTATAGTCCAAATCCCTCTGGAAGACCGTAGCCAGCCTACATCTTTTACAATATAGTCCGGTCTCCTTAAGAACCATACAATTGTAATATAAAAGCAAATGATTCAGTGCCAGTTAAGATCAGGGAGAGCTCAAATCCTTATTAAATCCATCGTAGCTAGTCTTCCAATTTAAAAGCAGAGCCACTAGCTTTCTAGGGGGTTTTTGGAGAAGATTTCAGGGCCTCCCCGAATGACTTTGCTGAATGACTTTGTGTCAGTTCCTCAACTTAACCCACATCACAGGATGGTTGCAAAGATGAAAAGGGGAAGCCATTTCTCTTACTATTCCTGAGTGACCAAAATGAGAGCAGGGCTCTTCCTGTTTTTTCTCAATTGTTTGGGCCCAAAAGAGAGGCACGGGAAGCAACAGTAGCAGCAGCAGAAACCAAGTGGGTCATTTAGGGAGGCCCTGGAATCTTCTCCAAGCTAGTGGGGGGGGGGTCTGCTTTTAAATCGGAAGACTAGCTACGATTGAGACAATGGCACAAAGCAAGTTGCTTCTTCTTTAAAAAATTATATCGTTTCTTGTCTTGTCGCAACTCTAGCGAAAATAATCTCCCCTGAAACTGTATTAGCCCCAGGGAAGAAAACTCTCTGGCATTTTGGTATCTGGCATTATTGTAAACTCTTCCATTTTTGCCGCCTATTCTATCCAGTGCTACTAATGAGCTCTCCACAAGACACGCTTTTAAATATCGCAAGGCGTTCATAAACCTCCACCTATTTTTGCCATTCAGACATAAAAACAGGCTGGGGTTTGCTCTTAATGTTGTGTGACTTCTGCAGTTTACCTGACACCACATTGCCCTTTGCATGCAGAGGCTGACAGATTGCTTTAGGGTATAGAATAAATATTTAATCTGTTTTTCTATTTGTTTTAAAATTGCATTTTATATATGGTAGAGTTAACAATCATCTATGTGCTTCTATATACTGATTACTTCTTCTTACTCCATTTTTTTTAAAATGGCAAGATGCAATTTTCAATAAAGACAATTTTGATTTTTTTTAAAAAAAAAACCCTTCAAGGTTTCCTTATAATTCTAGTCAACTGTCTGCATATTTTGCTTAGGGTTTATATAAATATTTATATATTTATATACTGTTTTCATTTAAAATGAATAGGAAAATAATGGTGATTAAAACACCTGAATTTTTTAAAAAATGTTTTATATCTGAACTAGGTGGCTGCTTTCAGATTCCTATCTGGTGAAAAGAAAGCAAATTTTTTAAAAAAGCTCAGGTTGTCAAAAATACTTGGATATAATGATGTTTAAGTATCCCATGGAAAGAGTTGTATTATAAAGATTGTCGATGAGAAGGGAATGGGAAATTATATGGGTAATTATAACTGAAAACAATCAGCTCTAGTTCTTAAACTGCTGAAAGATTCTGTTTCTACACGACCAGTCAAATAGCCCCTTTCCTCTTTGAGATTTATTATTTTGTCTTATCTCCCCATCTGATTGACCCATTTTTACCTTGGCATAGGGGTTGTAAGGAAGGCAGCCCTGGACCAGTGGTGGGTTTCAAAAAATTTTACTACCATTTCTGTGGGTGTGGCTTGGTGGGCGTGGCAGGGGAAGGATACAATAAAATCTCCATTCCCTCCCCAATCCAGGGAAAGGTTACTGCAAAATCCCCATTTCCTCCTGATCAGCTGGGACTTGGGAGGCAGAGAATAGATGGGGGCGGAGCAAGTCAGAATTTTTACTACCAGTTCTCCGAACTACTCAAAATTTCCGCTACTGGTTCTCCAGAACTGGTCAGAACCTGCTGAATCCCACCTCTGCCCTGTAGTCTCACTGCTAACAAAAATCTGTTAGTGAAGGCTGAGAAGAAACCATAATTTGGCTCAGACATATGTAGGTGATCTTCTTGTATACTGCTCAGAAAGAGTTAACACTGTGCTGTACCTTCTGGCTGCTGCTTATACAGGCTACCAGAGCAAACAAAGAGCATTTGAAGTCCTAACATGGGAGGACAAATATGATATCCTATCATCATATGGGTGATAGTTTTGGAAATGTTTAATTAATTAAATGATTAATTAAATGATTAATTTTTAAGAAAACAGACTTAGGAGAAAGGGAAAGTTGTTAATAGCAATATCGCTTAGACTTATATACCACTTCATAGTGCTTTACAGCCCCTGCTAAGCAATTTACAAAGTCAGCAAATTGCCCCCAACAATCTGGGTCCTCATTTTACCGACCTCGGAAGGATGGAAGGCTGAGTCACCTTGAACCAGTCAGGATCAAACTCCTGGAGTGAACAGTGAGTTAGCTTGCAGTACTGCATTCTAACCACTGTGCCACCATGGCTCTTATTTGCGCTACCACGGCTCTTATATGTAAGCTGTACACATGTTAAGCAGTATATAGAGGAAAAAAATGTATAGAAATTCAGGAATCAGAGCATAAAAATTCTTACTGAGAGTGTTTGGGTAAGAATAAAGGGCAGGGAGGGGAACTGATATTATTATAAGAGTTCATTGTGGACTGTCAGAAGAAGCATAAGATATGGATGAGATCTTCCTATGTCAAATGAACATATTTCCACTTCCACACTATAGTAACACTAGATTTCAGTCATGCCAACTTCTGCTAGAATTCTAACTCTTCAAAGAATTAGAAGCCCAATTAATTCATTTCTTCCCCAGCTGATAGTTTCGTTTTACAAAAAGTAGAAGTAAAAGGAACTTTGATCTAGAAATGTGACCTCTGCCACAGTTGACTTGCCATATAGGTCACATGGGGTGCATTAACTTCCCGACAAATTTGTAGATGAACTGCAGAAATCATCTGCCATCCTCAGCTGATTCCAAGAGGCACTCTTAAGGTGGATGGTATTGAATTTGAGAACCATCTGCTGATACTTCTTTATTTTCCTCCTTCCTTTCCATCTCATAGATACTTTTAATAATCCTCCACAATACATTCCTGAGCTTTGTAAGAATTTAAATGAATATCCTTTCTTGATAGCCTGAAAAGCTAAATAGTTCAACAGTCATGGTAACAAAGGAAATTGGCGAAGACAAGGACACTGATTGAGTTTGCAGTGACCAAAAAACCTATCTAGAATGGGGTCTAAAACTCAAGAGTGCCACAAGAAGAAAACATCTGGATTTCACATGCACACAGAATGCAGTGTACATGCCATGTGATTCAGGATCCAGAAACTAACAGCACATCTTTTGTGTGGGGTTTGCCATGGGGATTACATTTAGCTAATGCTGTGAAAATAGTATTGGGGTTTTCCCCCCTTGATTTTGCCTTAAGTTTTCCAAATTCAAGGTGTCAGCTTTGACTCTGAAACTCAGTGAACTTAGTCCCAGGAAATCTTGGGCAGCAATTCCCTTTTGCCTTGTATCTAAATGAATAACAGTTTGTTGTGGCCTGCCAGCGGCCAGCAGAGCTGGCAGCAGATTCGGACAGTGAGGAGGTTGGGGAGGAACGTGGGCCAGTCCTGGAGTCTGGGGAAGGCTCGGACGAGGGCTCTGAGTCGGAGGCAGAGAGGGGGCCAAGGCCATCTGGCAGTTCTTTGCTGCCTCCGGAGTCTGACATCAGTGAGGCAGAAGAACAGCATGAGCCTGTTCCCAGTGTGCGCATGCGCAGAGCTGCTAGAAGACAGGAACAATTAAGAAAACAGGGTCGACTTGGGAGTAAGGCTTGGAGATGATTGGCCCCTCCCATAAGACATAAAAGAGTAGCGAACGGGACGTGAGCTTTTGCAGGAAGCAATTAGTTCATCTGGTCAGTAAAAGCTCTGGAAAAATTCTGTTTGACTCTGTGCTAAGTTTGGCCTTGCCTTGCGTGTGGCAATTAGTTCTCTGGCAGCATTCCAAGGAAAATAAGGTGAGTATTTATAAACACTCCCCTGACAGACTGTTTGAGAAGCCTTTTGGACTGGGAATGACAATAATTCACAGCCGTTTGAATAAAAGAAGTTTGCCGGGACTAAGATTGTGCTGTATACTTTCTAAGGAAGCCTAGGTCAGAACATAGTTGCCCAGGGGAAGTTTTGCTTCAAGTGTTAAAGCTCTTAGTGAGATAAAACGCAGGTTTTCAGAGATACAGTATATTACTAGACTCTTATCTGATTCTATCAGGCTTACTCCACCGAGCCCAGAATTATTTAATCAAAATACATTTTCTAGCACATTTTATCTTTGTCAGAATTGATATTTCTTGATGCTTTCCATCCTTCCTGAATTGCTAATGCTTTAACTATTTTTAGGTACTTTTGCTCTATGTATTTCTATTTCTATTAGGTTGACCCACTCTTCCTCCAGCTGTCCAAGTATTGTATGTAGGGCTGTTCTAGAGGAATCTGCATGGTATGATCAATAAAATCAAGATGGCAGCCACCATGGCTTTTTGAATGAATGAATAGGATAGAGCTGGAAGGGACCTTAGAAGTCTTCTAATCCAGCCCTCTGCTCAAGCAGGAGAACCTATACTATTTCAGAAAAGTGGCTGTCTAGTTTCTTCTTAAAAAACCTCCAATGATGGAGACCCCATTATTTCTGAAGGCAAGCTATTCCTCTGGTTAATTGCCCTCACTGTTAGAAAGTTTCTCCTTAATTCCAGGTTGTTTCTCTCTTTGATTAGTTTCTAACCATTGTGTTATATATGTTGCTTAGTTGCTTTGCACACACTATTGGGTATGCTTCTTGATTTTGCTCTACAGACACCTTTGGCCATGCCAATTCTCCAAAAGAGATGCATCATATTCATAACCCATGAGAGCATGTATGAAGCATCTCTCTTCAAACCCAATCTGGCATTATCTTCTTGCTTACGAACTGACCAAACAAGTCTTCTCAAAATTTTTCTCATTATGGTAATCCTGAATCAAGTTAGGCTGATAAATAAAAGCCCAGGCTGAGGATGGACTTGGGCCTCCATGGTCTTAGTCCAACCCTTTACCTTGATACTCTATCTCCTTTTCATAATGAGTGTGATTTTGATGTAATTGTTTCTGATTATTTATATAGGAGCCTTGGTGGAGCAGCGGAGTAAAGAGCTATGACATAGCACTTAGCTGCCAGCTGTCTGCAATTACTGCAAGTTCAAATCTCACCAGGCTCAAGGTTGACTCAGCTTCCATCCTTCTGAGGACCTGGATTGTGGGGGCAATAGCTGACTTTATATAAAAAAGAACACCACTTGGGGGGGGAGGGAGGCAAAGCCCTACTAAGCAGGTATATACAAAAGTATGAAGGCTATTGTTTAACACATTGTAAGCTGCCCTTAGTCTCCCGAGAAGGGCGGCATATAAATCAAACCAATAAATAAATAAATAAATAAATAAATAAATAAATAAATAAATAAACAAACAAACAAACAAATAAATAAATAAATAAATAAATACAGAGCCTGTAGTACAGTGGCTTAAAGCACCCTGTTATTAACATCTATTAACATCTGCTGCTTGCAATTACTGCAAGTTCGAATCCCACCAGGCTCAAGGTTGACTCAGCCTTCCATCCTTTCTAAGGTGGGTAAAATGAGGACCCAGATTGTGGGGGCAATAAGCTGACTTTGTATAAATATACAAAAGTATGAAGGCTATTGCTTAACACACTGTAAGCCACCCTGAGTCTCCGGAGAAGGGGGGCATATAAATCAAATTAAAAAAAAATACAGTATATTTACAGTTGAACTATTAAGATTCAGTAACTTAGTATTAGTCTCCCAGTTATGAGTGTTATTAACAATTTAAAATAACCAGCTGGGCATTATTTTTATTTCTATATGAATATATGAGCATATGAATATCAGCAATGGCCTGCTGGATTGGACCCCTTCCCATTAGGTTAGCAGTTTGTTCTCATGGTGGTCAGCCAATTGCACAAGGAAGCCCACTAGTCTCCCAGCAGATAGCCTTCAGAGGCAATTGCACTGCCATTAAGCCACTAGCCTTTGACACTGATGTCTTTCCTAAATTGGTCCAACCCTTTTTTTTAAGCCAATCAAACTGGCATCAACACCTTTTCTCATGACAGTGAATTCCAAAGTTTGATTATGTTTTGGGGGGGGATCTTTTTGTCTGTCCTGATTCTTCCATGATTCAATTTCATTGGATGACCCCTGGTTCCAGTATTTTGGTAGAGAAAATTTGTTCTTTAACTTTCTCCACATCATGAATTGTACAATTGAATTGTACAATTTAATCATATTCTTTCTCATGTGTCTTCTTTCTAAACTGAAAAGCCCCAAATGTTGCAACCTCTCCTCAGAGGGAAACTGCTCCATCTTAATCGCCTCCACTAAACCTTTTCCTGCTCCCCCATATTCCTTTTGAGGTTCAGTGACCAGAACTGCACACAATATTCCAGATGCAGCTATACCATTGGATTATATAAGATCATTGTAACATTGGCATCTCTCTTTTCATTACCATTCCTTCATTATTATTCCTAACAAGCTGTTGGCCTTTTTTTTTACAGGTAGATACGCTATGTCAACACCTTATCATTTATCCCAAGATCTCTTTTCTCATCATTCAGTGCTAGCCCTGATTCCATTAGTTTATATGGGTAATTACAAGTTTTGGCACCAATATGCATCACTTTACACTTGCTCATATTGAATGATATTCACCATTTGATGGTCACTCTCCTAATGTGCAGAGGTCCCTCTGGAGATCTTCACAGTCCTTTTTTGTTTTATCACTCTGAAAAATTTAGTGCCATCAGTATTCCACTTACGATAGTTATGCTGATTCCACATCTAAAGCTAGTGCTTTTTATTTCCTACAGAGATAAATGCTAAACGTATAGCTTGAAGTAAACCACCATACTCAACAAGGTCTCTTTAGGGTTTAGTTTGATAGGAAAAGGCATCTATAATACCTGTATACTGCCAATCAACAACATTTGACTTATCAGTAGATTCATGGCAAAAGCTTAGTAACACAGCCTGTAGGAAAACCACAGGTGACACTTGCTTACTTATACATAGTTCTGGAAGTTCATTTTAAGCAAACTGCTTCTCAGGGTAATAAGATCGCATACTGCAAAGTGGATTGACACAAAGATGCAAATACAAAACAGGTTTGCTGAAATTTTCATGGGTGAACAAGATCACTATCAACTGGAGAAGATCAATACTTGTGATACCAGGCTGTAATTGGGAAGTAAGATGAATAAGGAAATGGGGAGAATTTCATCTTGCATTAATGTTATCATTAACCCAATATTAGCAGAATCAGCACACTTAAGAGGCAAATTGCCGCCTGACAGCTTTGATGGGGGAAGCCTTACCTGGTTATCAGCAGATTGGCAAAAAGAGATTAGCTCTTTATAATGAGCTCTCTTGATGCTCATTATGATTAGCTTGAAGGGAGCAATATTAAGAAGTACATTAAGGACAAAACTTCATGATTGCAGCCACTTGAGTTCCAGGAACAGCTCCATGCTCAGTGTCAACTGGGTCTCAAAACTCACTTAACTATATTGCCCCAGTTTTGCTTTAGGGAGTTATTTAAGAAGTCATATCTTCCTTTCAGAAGTGGACTTCAGAAGTAATTCTGACATGGGACCATCAGACAACATTTCTTACTAAAGAAGTTGTCCTTCTACTTCAGGAACGAATCATAAAAGTCTTTCCTGATTGCAGTATTGTAAAATGTAATTTATGTTTTTATCAGGATTAGATTGGAGAAAACGCTTCCAGAATTTGATATTTTGCCTAGACAGGTTTAAAGAATAGCCAGCAAAAAAACCCCAAACAGTTCCATTGTTCATTCTTTTAATGTGAACTTGCAACTCTGAAACTGCCTAGAGAGAATCCTTGTAGTTATTTGCTGGCTAAAGGGAATAATAAAATTAATCTAAATTTAAATCTGTGCAATTCTTGATGTCAAGTTCATAGTTTTGGAAAATTCTGATGACAATTTCACACCATCCTTTCTCATATGTCAGTCAAGTAGCACAAAACAAAACAAAAAAATCACCAAAACCTCCATTGGGGTAGTAGCAAAAAAGTGGAAAAAAGCTGGTGTAAATTGAACAATGAAAAGAAAAATGCTTTGCTTCTTGAAGCTTTTAAGTGATTTTCATACCATCTTCATTTGCCAGGGGTTTAATTGGTTCATTATAGAACTGTGAAAAAACAATATGAAACTTGGCCTTTCCTTTATCTCCATATTCTTTCAGGTGATACTCAAGGAAAGGAATAAACTGGGCAATTTAGTCCAGTGTTCCAATGGAGATGATCTGGTAATCACCAGAGAATGCTTGCTGTCTGGCTTTCCCTGTTCACTACGTTTCTGCAACAAAATTTAAAATGGCAATAATATGCTTCAATACATCTTTCCAGTGTTTGATTTCTGGCTCTCAGTACATTCATTTATTGTACTGTACATGCCTCATTCTTCTGTAAAAAGTCATGCTCTTTTGGTGTTGGGTATTTTCTTTTTTCATGCTTCTTGACATTTTGTTCATATTTATTTCAGTTTGAAAAAAAATACTTTGCATATCCATGGATAAATGAAAGCTTACAGGCAAAGCAGAAAATATTTCCTGCTAATACAGATCTCCAACTGTATATATCTCCATTGGATAATGTGCTGAAGCTCCCTAGTTTTCATTAATGTTCTGAAAATATTCATTTCCTCTGTCTGTTGATATAGTTGAAGGATATTTTCCAGTAAATTTTGAAAGTCCTTCTGTCTATAAAGGAGTAATAGGGTAAAGAGGTTTGTTGGTATATTAAATTCTTTGTTGATCTTAGATTGAGAGCTGAGCTAGAAGCAAGTATCTGATTTTAAAAGGAATCCTGATAGAAATTAGAGATTTAATCTGTAACTATTGTTAGTTTGTTTTTCTGAGTTTGGCAATGAAAACAATTGTATAAGTTTAGATTGTGTTTTTATGGCTTCCTTTCCTTACCTTCTGTCTTTGACGGGGGAGCTGCCTCTGGGGTATAATAACTACACTGTTTCTGCATTGCCCTTTTTGGATCTAATGGGCTACTAGAGTTGTATTGTTGTAATGCTAATGGGTAACATTTATTCCTGCATGACATTTATGGAATGAATTGCCACCTATCACCACAGCAACAAGACAATTACAGAAGCCCAATAACTGGAAACAATACTGATATTGTTTGTTGTTATTGACAGGTTAGTATATTTGTTCTTCTGTTGCCTGATTCAGCGCAGGCAGAGGCAGTCAATCAGATGTCAACTAGGATTTGTCAGAGGTGCTGCAAAGAATATGTGGCACAGTAAGAATGAATAAATATACTTTATCCAGGAACTAAACCTGAACTAAAATCTACTTCATCTAAGGCAGGGATGTCAAATTCATGGCCTGCGGGCCAGATTCGTCCACACCTGGGTTAGCAAGGAGGGGGAAGTCGCGATGCGTCATGTAATGCCACCATGATGATGTGAGTTTGACACCCCTCATCTAAGGAGTGACTGAAAGAACTAGAATCACAGAATCTATAATATCTATAACTCCCTAGGTTAGCTTTTTTTACACATCAGAACAAAAAGATGGAGTAGTTTATGATGGAAGAACTAATAGCTTTTTTTAAATTGCAAAATTATTGGAGGATTTGATTTCATCTACAATCTTTCCTGATTTGCACCAAATCACAGCACAAAGGTGCCCGTATTTTTTTTAGCCATTTTCCATAACATTGGCTTATCTCACCTACAGTCCATGAAAGACACTCAAATAGTCCTTAATTTCCCCAGAGTTAAATGTAGTGCTTCTCCTCTTCAGCAAAAGTTTCATCAACAGCTGAAAGAGGTATAAAATTGGTTATGCTTTTCTGTCATTTAAAGCAGAGAGAGAAAGTCAGGTGACCAGGTTGGAGACGAGACAAGGGTACGGGAAAGGATCACAGAAGCGTGTCTTATCCATTTCAAGGTGACTTTGGGCATGGCTGTCCCTTCTGGTGTCAGGTTTATCTGTTGCCATTCTTCTAAAGAACATTTAAAGAATGCTAAAGATTTTAGACAAGTCTTTTTTTTTTTCTAGCAACTCTGCTTTTGTTGCATGTAAAGAATTCAGCATCTTCAGTATCTACTAAGAAGATATGTGCCACAGGCTAGAAAATCAATGATGCTCCAGAAGACTAAGGAGAGCAAATGTTCAAAAAGGGGAAGGAGGAAGACTGGGAAAACTTTAGGTCTCTCAGCTTGACATTTATACTGGGCAATGTCCTTGAACAGATTATCAAGCAGCATGTTTGTGAGCACTTGGATAGGCAGGTTACGATTGACAGGATCCAATGTAGATTTGTCACATACAAACCATGCCATACTAAGCTTATCTTCTTCTTTTGTAATAGTATTTAGCTCAGCAGGTCAGGGGAATGCTGTAAAGATAGCATACCCGGACTTCAAAAAATTTTTGACAGAGCTTTTCATGGTATTCTCCCTAATAAAATGGTAAAGTATGTCAGTTAGACTTACAGTGGGCTGAAAAAGTACATGTAAAGAGTGCTCATTAACGGCTCTACTTTAGCTTGGAGGCAAATATTGAGTAGAGTTACAGAAGGCTCTTTCTTGCTCCTTGAACTATTCAACATTTTTTTTTATCAATGATTGGAGGAGGGAGTTAAGGGAATTTTTAGACAATCTTCAGATAACATAAAGCTAGATAAAATGTTAGATAATAGAAGATTCAAAAGGATATAGGGAAGCTTGAGCAGGAGACTAAAATGGATAATATTTAATTTAGAGGAAAAAATATTCAGTTCTGTATTTGGATAGGAAACCTATAAGGTATTTGTATAGGATGGGGGAGATCTGGCTTGGCAGTAGGGATCTGAATATACTTGTCAGCCACATGTCCTAACAGTGTGATGCAGCTGCTAAAAAAGTCAAATGCTTTCTTGGGGCACATTAATAGATGCATTGAATCCAGATTATGGGACATAATTGTTTCACGATACTCTGTCCCAGGCAGATCCTATTTGGAGTACTGGGTCCAGATCTGAGCCCCAGAGTTCTAGTACAATGGTAGCAAATTGGAACAAGTTCAGAGGAATGCTACCAAGATTGTAAGGAATCTGGAAACCAAGCCATGTGAAGTACAGTTAAAGGATTAGGGTATGTTTAGCCTACAGGGGGAAAAAAACCTGAGGGGAGATATAATAGCAGTCAACAAAAATCTGAAGGGTTATCCCAGGAGAAGAAATGGACTTATTCTACATTGCCAGGGGACTGGACCAGAACCAATCGTTAAAATTACGAGGAAGCAACTTCAGATTAGAAATCTGGAGGAATTGCCTGATTGTGCAAGCCATGTGGAACAGACTAGCACATGAAATAGTGAATTCTCTTTTCTAGAGGTATTTAATCACAGGCTGGATTGGCAGCTGTCAGAGATGTTTACTGGATCCTGTGCTGCTCAGGAAGATTGGGCTAGATGTTATTCAATATATCTTCCAACTCTATGATTCTATCTCAAATAATGGATTATATTTTCATGCAGTTCTCCATGTGTGCAGCCCAGGACAATCCTCCTCTAAAGCAGACACACAGGCAAAGAAATTAATGTATTTCTGAATAGCCCAAAGGCAGAGTAGGAAATGAATTCGGTCTGTGCTGAATGGGTTACACTATCTCTCAACTTGCCAGTTAGGGCTCTTCTGAATCTATCCATGAGCATATCTCAGCAGGGAGCAGGAATGTTTTTGCCTTGCTGGTACATTACGTATGCCTTTTAATGGAAATAGTCATTTTGATCATACTGACACATGCTTGGAATGTTCTCAGTAAACTGATTTTGGATTTAGACACTTCAGCTGCCCCAGAATGTTGGTGGCCAAGTCAGTCTAGCAATCAGGAGTAATTATAGAAATCACATGATCTCTTAGTCAAAATAATTCCAGTGGCTACTGGTCTGTTAAAATACATGATTCAGAATCCTGGTTCTATATATATCCTCATACTATTTGGGATTCTTATTTGAGAAGCCAACTTTTCCAGGCTGTATAATTGTCTGGAGAGGTCTTCCTCTTGATCTTATCAGCACCGAAAGAATATTTGAGGAAATTTGAGAAAAAAGGTCCGGTGACTTTTTGAAACATCCTTTCGCAGTTTGGAGCTAACAGTCAAGGGGACTCAAAACTATTTCCCTCTCTGCTATCTATCATTCCTGGCAGGCAAAATGTTTTTATTTAGTCTGCCCTGCAATATTTGACTGTTGAGTCAAGTCTGCTCTATTAATATATATTATGATGTCTATTAAGCTCTTTTCTGAATTTGATTTTAATCTCATCAGTTGTAAGTTTGAATTGTAGCTTGTTTTTTTTAAAACTCTAACTAAATAAACTGGGAAGCAACAGTCAAGGACTTTGGCCCTGTTTTGGTGACTCTGCAGTGCAAACACCTAATGGATCTTGTACGGTCATGCAAATATTGTGGTCCTCAGACGCATCCAGCACTAATTCAGATGCTAGTCAATTTATTACTGCACTGTGTACATTAAGCAGCAACAGATTGCAATACTTTTATGCTGGTATCACAGATTTAAATAAAATCAAACGCCGATGGAGAAAACAAGAAAGAAAAGAGTCAATATGTTTCAGCTAACCAACCTTTTGGAATGTGCAGCATACAAACGAAGTAAGTAAGTTTTCTACTTTGGAATCACCTTCACTATCTTCCCAGAGTTGGAAAGGGGTTGAAAACTATCTACTGTAATAGTGCAATATTGTTTGCTAATAAGACTTCTAGTGATCATTTAGAACATAGGTGAGTAGGCGAAGAAAAGGAATGGGAAATTGTAATAGCTCTGCATTTTCCCCCTGCAAACCACTGATTTTAGATGTACTGAAATCCTATGGACATTTGTGAGGGCTATGTATTTATAGTCTACAATTTTTCCAAGAACAACATGTAATTTACAGACGGAATGTTTTCATGAAGGATGTCCTTCAAAGGAGATATTCCAGAAATGAAAAGATGGGTGCAGAAGTGAAAGCTGACTGCAGAATGGAGAATCAATAAGGAATTCAAGAGTTCCTTCAATAACATTTCAGTAGTATATTTGGAGAGTTTATTTTCTTACTTTAAAGTATACTTCTTTCCAGAGGAAAAATTCTTTCAGGTAACTGGAAAACAGGCCCTTCGCACACATTTGAGTTATGCCAATCTGAGCTATGTGCCACATCCCTAAATCACCATGATGCTCTCAACCTCATGGATATCTATAGCAACTAAGTTTTGATGCACAGTCAATGTCACAAAAACAATATTGTGATTCTTGTTGTAGGGCTGTGAGGCAGATAGTTTTCCACAGGGAATCTCTTACTTTGTCTGTCTCTCAGATCCTTAGATCGTGCCCTGTAGTGAAGGAAGGCATTACTGTACCTTAATCCCATTCTTCATCTTGCTCACTGGGTTTTGGAAGTAGCATTTTTCCTCTAATGCACTATAATCCTTTTTCACCCCTCACTAAGAAAAAACCAAATGCAGCAACAAGAACAGTAAGAACAGAATACTGGCTGGAGCACCGATTTTTGTTACATTCCCTTGGATAGCTAGAGAGACACTGGGTAATTTCTCAGGAACAGTGGGGAAGTTTGGTGGGAAGGCAAAACATTAGCCTGTCAAAGTAGCCAGTTTGGACATAACATTAACCAGAATCCAGGACTGTACAATAAATATCTAAATGATGTGAAATTCAGATGACATATAGGACAGTAGGAATCATTGCTGAAGAAAATATGTATGTAAAGTTTAAAGCGTTTGTGATCAAATCGTCTAACCTAACCTGAAACTTTTGGTGCAAGACAATTTACCTTCCAGAGATTTCCATTAAGGGCATGTCAAAAAAGTTGATATGGCAGCCATGGCAGCCATATCATATGGCAGCCATCAAAATCACTCTCCTTTTTCTCCATGGACTTCAGATACTAAGCTTTGATTGGCTGCCATCTTGACTGTTTGAAACCTCTTCTTGACTGCCTTTTTCTGATATCAATTGTCATTATAAATGAACATGTATCAGTAACATGGTCCATACCCCAAACATCTAGAACTATAATGTTGACACTAACACCTGAAACTGCTTTATTTTTTTTAAAGTAAGCATCAAATACAAATATACTGCTGCTTTAGGAAAGTAAGGACAATAATTGGTTCTGTTGTTGCTGCTATGACTCTGAAAATGCAAAATAGTGGGCTGATTGCTCCATATTGTTTGATGTTTGATGGGAAAAGCTTTCTGTGGAGGACTATGGACTAAGATTTACAGAAATAGGATTATATTGCCCTTAAGTGTTAAGGGCACGTTAACATTAATGTTTTAAGATATTTAACGTAATAGCTGGAAAAATAAAACGTATAATGGGTCAGATCACACAGTTGTAGTTGATTGGTTGGAGAGTGTGGGCTCCTGCATGAAGCAATCTACGTTATGATTGGTTGCTGGATGAGAAGGGGGAGTTTCCTTCCCCCCCCCTTTTTCTTCTGTGTGCTCTGTATGGTGTTCTGTGATTTACCTGACAATTTACCTGTAAATTGTAGTGATGTGCCTGACTATCTTGTTTGTGATAAATATAAATGTAAAATATATTTATTTATATAACACTACAAGTTTGTATCAGTGTTTCTGACTCCATTTGGACACCGGCTGCGCAATTCCCTGACATAATGTTGTCCTAGGTCTGAAAACATGAATGCTGTCCTATTTCATGAGCAAATTTACATCCATTTCTGCAGTTGTTTGTACATATATGCAAAGAAAACTGTTATTTGTAGTATAGTGATAAAGAAAATTGATGTTGGGAAATACCCAACCAGGAAGGGAGGAGGACTCAAGCAAGGAATTAGCCTTGAATCTTTGTGCAGCTGCAAGAGATTCAGAAGTGAGTCATCCCCCCAGCCCCCAAGCTTCATGGAGTATTATCTATCTGTTTCCAAGAAAAAGCAAGCAGTCAGGGAAGATTCCTGTATTATAGGAAGACTATAATAAAGTAACTAGCCTCAACTCAGCACATGTGGATCTTGTGGCTTGTGCCTGGCAATTGGTATACAGTTTATAAGGTAGAACTGATATTGGCGATATCTCTGACCCTCACATAAAGCTTTTTAGTTAACTTTTTCCATAATGTTAGTCTAACCTATGACATTGTTCTGATGATAAATTAAGGGGTGGGGGAAAGAAAACCATATACAATGCAAAAAACTCTCTGAAGGAAAAGTGGAATTGTAAATGTAGATAATAAATTAATGGGACTGTAGACAATAAGCATACGGAAGAATTTATATCATGGTCAAAGTTGTTTAATCATAATTGCTATATGATTATAAGGATCTATTTCCAGAAATGTATGAGACTTTGAACTTTTTCAGTAAACTGATATAAATTTGAGATATTCCCAATTACTATCACATAGGACAAGTAGAGGTAGAGGTCCTATAAAACTAAGTTTTTTGTCAAAATGATGATAGATGATAGATAGATAAATAGATAGATAGATAGATAGATAGATAGATAGATACTCAAAAAAATAAGACGCTGTCTTATATTTTTTTGAACCCTGAAATAAGCACTTGGCCTTATTGCCATGAGCTCAAGAGCCTGATTGGGCTTATTATCAGGGGATGTCTTATTTTGGGGGAAACAGGGTAGGTAGGTAGGTAGCTAGGTAGGTAGGTAGGTAGATAGATAGATAGATAGATAGATAGATAGATACAAAAATTCAAATAGGGATGGGATGCAATTTAAGTTAGGATAGTGATATTTACAGTGGTTTTTGAAGCATAACATAACAACATTGTCTTTGGATTTCTCCAGACCTGTTCCACGAAATCCTCCACAGACATAGAGTTTTCCTTCCACAGCACCAGCACAGGTAGAATTGGTTCTTAGGGAAAGAAGAGGGTAAGGCATTGCTGGTCCTTCTCGCCAATAGTTCCTATCAGGGTTATAGATCTCCACGACATCAAGACATTGCCGTGCTTGTCCTCTGTCACGCTCAAGGCAGCCAATTCCACCTGCAGAGGGAGAGAGAAAGAGAGATTCCAAAGAGAATAAAAATGGCTCATCAGAATGAGTCTTCTCACTTTCTAGGAGCTAAATTATCCTTTTCTCTCCAATGTCACCACTTCAATGTTTTTCACTCTTGCAAAAAGAAATAATCCAACATTCTATGAGGAAGGAATCAGTGGTGGTTGCTCCCGGTTCGGCCCAGTTCGGCAGAGTCGGTACTGGTGACGATGTGACGTCACCGAACCGGTTCTCTTTGACTGGGAGCTGGGCCCTCCCGCCCCCGCTTTATTCCTACCTTTATTTCTTGTTTTTTAGCCCAGCTGATAGGTGCAGCAAACTGGATTGCCGCACCTCAGCTGGACAGAAACCTAATGCACTTGCGTGGAGCACAAGTTCAGCGTGCGTGCGAGTGAAGCGAGCATTTGCATGGTGATTGTGCGCAAAGCGTGTGCGTGAAGAGAACTGGTGGTAACACCGGTTGGAACCCACCACTGGAAGAAATAATCATGTATATTGGAAAAAAATCCCCTTCCCCTTTGAAAAACATGCTAAATTTGTATTCCAAAGCAGAAGACTCTCTAAAGCAGGGGTGTCAAACTTGCGGCCTGCAGGCTGGATGCGTCACGCTCTGGCCACGCCCACCTCAGTTTAGCAAAGGGGGAAAAGGTCACCATACATCACATGATGACAGCATGACACTGCAAGTTTGACACCCCTGTTCTAAAGTATTCAAGATTAATAAATAAATAAACTAGAATCACAAAATGATGGAAAATAAAATGGAAAAAAATGAGAAATCTCTTTGAATATTTAATTTCTGGGAAATGCAGATGCTGAGGAATCCATTTATCAGCATCACATTCCTCCTCATTGTCATATAAAAACAATGAACATGTTATCTCTCTCATTTTCACAGATACAGAATAATGTGGTTTTATCTTGTAAAATATGTATCTGCAGAACAGACGTGAATTGGAGGATGTGACTCTCATGCCATGGGGAAAAAAATAAAAGCACATTTGCCCCACACACACACACACACAAAATTTGTTTTTCAAAATTGTTAATTAAACATAAGAACAAAAGAACTCACTGCTTCCCTGTCAGAAACTTCCTACAATCCTTTGACAACTGCAGTTAAAGCAAGAAGTTTCTTTAGAAAACAACAGAAATAAACAATTTTTTAGGGTGTATTTAAAACATTCATCCAAGCTGCTCAAATGATAACTTAGAATGCCTCCCGGGATAAAAAGGGGGAAAGAACCTTAATGGTTATACATTATTAAACTCTCCTGACATCAATAGAGGGACCTAGATGGTTACGCTATGTACTTGGGTCATATATGAATTCCCACAATTCTATAGAAGAATTTCATAGGATTATGTACTTTGAAATCACATCCAAGGTCGAATACAACCATTTTTGTATTTTTCTCAGGAAAAGTTGCACATAACCCTTTCCAGAATATCCTAGTTTTAGATAGAGAGTTAATCTGGAAAAGAAAATGAGCATATACCTTATTTGGTTTTTTACAGGGCCAGCATTTCAATCCCTAGTAAATGTAATTAATGTTCACACCGCCTACAAACATAATAATTGTGAGTTGCGACTTATCACTAAAGGAAACAAGCCATTTTTTGTCACACCCCTAAATTACATCTTGCACCCTCTGGGGGTACGGGGACATCAGGTTGGGAATCCCTGACCTAGTAGGAAGAATGGGTGCTCATATTCATTGTAATGGATGAGCTAACTTATGACTTCTTCTATTGGAAAGAGCAGGACTTGGAAAGAATCTTGAGATTAAAACAATATCCTTGAAAAACAGGTGCATGTATAGTAAAATCCTCAGCAGTAATAGTTTAAACTAACTTACGAAACACTTTTTTCATATTTGCTGCTGGGGCACAGAATTCATCTCCCATATCAAAAGACACACAGATTTGAGTTAGGATGGAAGGAAATATATTTCGTGGAATATTTGCACAAAAATGCATTTATGTCAAATGGAAATTATCTGTGTGAGCATCTGGTCTAACAAAATGCTTGATGAAACATTATTTGGACTTGGACTATAATACTTCTCCATCTATAGAATTCTCATTTTGAGGGAAGCCATGTGTAAAACTTGCTACTTGGTTACCCAGAAATGCTCAAGAAATGAAATTTCTGATAAATCCTTTGCAAATGTTCATACAATGAAATAAGGATAAATGTTTATGCACTGTAACCAGAACCAGCAGCAAAACTTTTAACTGATTCTGTTACTTTGGGCCAGTCGCAGGCTCTGATCTTCCAAATAATTCACCAGAACTGATGCTCACAGATTATAATGGTATTCAATTTGAAGTATGTACAGTATAGGAATCTAAATATTATAAATACTGTGCAATTGGATGATGACTTAATTCCTGTAGTTAGATTGTCACAAAATGGCAGCTATATAAGATATGGAGAGTTATGGGAAAATAATTGGTAAAATATTAAAATTGTTTCTGGTCACCCATTTTAAGCCTCCCACCCTCCATATCTCCCAACCATCCCAATTATTTTTATTTTGCTTTTTTGTGGCAGTTGGACAAACATCTAAAGAAAATGTTGAAGTATAGTCCTTTGCCAATTTTGGATCCCACAGTTATTATTTTTTTTAAGTTTTGGTTTTTTTTGTATTAAAATATGCTAATTTTTTATTAATTAAAAATACATGATAGTTTTCTTTAAAAGACAAGTAGTGTATAACAGGTAAAATAGAGAATCTGACAGACTCTAGAAGTTCCCCAGGCACCTTGATATTTAAAATGCCATTCTAGATACTCCATGTTTAAGCCACGCAATTTGAAAGAGGAATGGATATATTCATGGCCATGGTTTGTGCCTCATAACTTTCCCTAACTTTGCTCCTTCCAGACATGCTCAGATTGCAGCTCAGGTTGCTAAGAATTTTAGAAGTTATACTTTCGATACATGTGCAAGCTCAGTCCATTTAGCTGGAAAGTTTAAACAAGTTTAAAATCCAAGATTGAAGGATATTGCCAAGCCCTTTCAATTCTTTGCAAATGAGAGCTATTATAGTATAGGACCTATTTGTCAGAGAACTAGAGAACTATTGGTGAAAACTATTACAGTATAGGACTCAAATAAAGTATGATGCTATTACATTTTTAAATTTTATTTTACTTAATGACCTTTATATTTTATTTTCTTTAGCTGGCCCTTATGGCTCTCAGAACACCAAAGTATGATAAAGCTAAGATCAAGTCTACCCACCTAATTATTTAAATCAGATTTTTAGACCAGGGGATGGTGGCTATCTATGTGTTGTAAAAATTCTTCTTTGTATCCAACAGGCTTTCGGCTTGCCCTGGGTTTTTTTTTTAATGTTTCCCTCATTTAAAAATACATACATATATACTGTATATTCATGCATATACAGACGTTTGCCCCATTTTATGACCTTTCTTGCCACAGTTGTTAAGTGAATCCCTGCAGTTGTTAAGTTAGGAACATGGTTGTTAAATGAATCCGACTTCCCCATTAACTTTGCTTGTCAGAAGGTTGCAAAAGTTGATCATATGACCCTGGCTTCATATGAACCTTCATAAATATGAGGCAGTTGCCATGCATCTGAATTTTGATCACATGATCTTGGGGATGCTGCAATGGTCATAAGTGTGAAAAATGGTTACAAGTCATTTTTTCAGTGCCATTGTAACTTCTAACAGTCACTAAATGAACTGTTGTAAGTTGAGGATTACTTGTACTACACACTGTATATGGAAGAATCCACAGTAGTAGGCAGGGATTTCTAGGGTGGGGGCAGAGGTGGGTTTCAGCAGGTTCTGACCAGTTCTAGAGAACCGGTAGTGGAAATTTTGACTGGCCCTGCCCCCATCTATTCTCTGCCTCCCAAGTCCCAGCTGATTGGGAGGAAATGGGGATTGCAGTAACCTTCCCTTGGAGTGGGGAGGGAATGGAGATTTTATAGTATCCTTCCCCTGCCTACCAAGCCATGCCATACCCACCAAGCCACACCCACAGAACCGGTGGTAAAAATTTTTGAAACCCACCACTGGGTGGGCGGATGGGGGGGGGGCGCACGTTGATTTGGGTTAAAGCCCTTGCATGTAGAAGCTCTTCCTAACCCAAGATCTTTAATGTGTATGTGTGTATGTGAGACACTAGAAAGTGATCTTTGTAAATGAGGGTACACAGTTCTACGCTAAGCATTTATATGCATAGCTGTACCATTGACCTATGTTTCCGGATTCTCTGTGCATGACCTGAGATAATGAAAGTTGTGTCATTTGACAACTCCACACTAAATCTGACATAACAATATTTCTGAATTGTTTCAGCAGTTCAGTAAATGCTAATTGGCATCCTCATTATAATTCTCTTGACAAAAGGAAGCTCTACCAATTATAAATGTACTGAGAGGCCTTAGTTGTGTGTCTTGACATTGATTGGTTTAGCATCCCAGGGGTACCTTAGTTTAACTTACGTTGTGCCACTAAGATTGCCTTGTTTGGAGTAGAATGTCTCATAAGGCATCCAGATTCTCATAGGTACCTACAAATTTCTCCAGGACAGAATCTACTATAAAGCTTTTCCCTTCCAAAGCTTTAGTGATCCATCCTTTCCACATACCCATGACAGATTCCAAAAATATATTCCTGGATTTTGATCCCACAACAGGTAAGGCACTGTAGTTCATATATTTTTGCACAATTATTCATGCATTACCCTTGATTCAACTTTCTTTGGAGGACAGGAAGAAAATGACAACACAGTCATTTCTTTGTGGTGCAAGACTGAGATCTCTATCTTCATAGATTCCACTTGATTTCCTGTCATAGTGTTCTGTACCCAATTTTTATTTGTTTAGCTGAGAAACACTTTTCAATCCAAAGCAACTTCAATTATTTATTTAAAACGTCTCTGCATTACATCTGGGCCACTTACCATTCCCCTTTCCCAAAAAGAATTAATAAGTTTGCAGGGGATGTGAGTGGACAGTGGAAGATGGAGAATGACAGTAGGTTGGGAATGTTGGGAAAGTGATGATGGAAAAAGGAGAAGCGAAAGACTTCCAGGGAAGCAATGGAGGACTGAAGAAAACCTCCATTTTTATCAGAGCCGAAGACCAGAGTAGAACAAGGAGTTGGTGAACTCATCAATATTCCTCTCTGTATAAAGGGATCAACCTGGGATCATCCCCCAAATGCTTCATACAAAGGCTCCCTACAAGGAGACAATGAATTTACAGATAAATAAAACCGGCTAATGACTTACTAACTAAAAGGGACATTCAAATAATAAATTGGAAGTGTGTCTTCGACAACTTTCTTATTTTGGATTTAGAAAAGAGATGCGCTAAACCTATGAAGGAGTTCTTGAAAAAAGACAAAGAGATTATCAGTTTCTGAGACACCATTTAAAGAGAATAAACAAGATTTTTAAAATCAAAAGGAAGGTATATAAAGCTGATTAATTTGATCAGTGTGAAAATATATATGTTGTACTTTTTAGTAGCTCTTATTGAGTTTTTCTCAACCAGGGCTAAGTGACAAAGCTTTAAAGATTTGTTTAGAGAGAAGAGAGAAGATATGAGAAAAGGTATTTTTGTTATATTTTCATAGATAGTAATAAGCTATGGTGTTAAAAGGAAAAGAATACCAAGTTAGCTTACTTCATTTAGCCAGATGTGCTTTTCAAAAGGGAATTGGGCTTTCTTGTTTTGTTTTGTTTTCTCCTTGAAGACATTTTGCTTCTCATCCAAGAAGCTTCTTGGATGAGAAGGGAAACATCTTCAAGAATGAAAAAAAACCAAGAAAGTCCAGTTGCCTTTTGAAAAGCATCTTTGGGGAAACTATGACCTGCATGATTGAGAATGGACATTTACTTGGTTTAGGCTAAAATATAAATGTTGTAATTGCTGGTAAGTCTTAATGGACTTTTGCTGATTAGGACCACATGGTGAGGCTTTAAAATTAGATAGATAGATAGATAGATAGATAGATAGATAGATAGATAGATAG
>WNWU01000011.1:29416980-29435738 GCA_012654045.1 Ptyas mucosa | reverse complement strand
TAGATAGATAGATAGATAGATAGATAGATAGATAGATAGATAGATAGATGATATAAAATGAATGAATATGGGAGAGAGAGATTTTTTATTTTTATTACAATATTAAACAAATGTGATAAGTTCCAAAACTATGTTTATTTTGATAAAGGGAGAAATTATTTTTATATATCTTTTTTCTTTTTTTAATTACTTTTTTACTATATACTTTTATTTCTATTTCTGCACTTTTTATTTTATTTTATTACTTTTTTATTTCTTTAATTTGCATTAGTTTTTTATCCTTATAACTATAATACAAATTAATATGAAAAAAGGAAAGGGAGAAAGATGGGGGACAGGGTGTGCGTGTGAAGTGATTTACTGAAAGAAACAACAGGATCCCATGACTAGCTTTATGTTCTCAGATTCAGATTCTACCTTTGTTGTGTTATTGTGTTCTCAGGATGAGATTCTGCCTCTTTTCTGGTACTCAGTTGCTTGTGCAAGTTACTTGGTGGAGGTATTGTTCTCCCACAGAAGTACATTTTATCAATAGTCACATCCACATAGTAGCCATTTTCTCACAGGCCATCATGCCAATTAGGGTTATACATATTAAGTTAATGGAACTCTTAAATCATCTGCATGTTTTTCAGGCTTACGAGGAAATTTGAATAAAGATGTGTGCACTTTCATGAGATGCTATGTTTATATGAGGTGGGATGATTTTCATAACACAGGCCTAGAAAATGTGGAATTAAGTCTAATTTCACAATGTGTTCGAGATCAGATTGTAGAACTGTGACACATTTTTTTCCTATAAATTACGTAGATAATTTGAAATCTTTAAATCATGTTGTACATGACCCAGAAGCTCTTGTATCTATATTACTACAAAAAAATATGCAAAGAGCCAACCAAGAGCTGATAATGATCACTGGTCAGTTTTAAATGTTAATTGACAGACAGTTCTCAGTTGGCTTCAGCAAGGCCAGAAAATCAACAGGTCGTCAAATGTGTTTCTATTTAGTAGATCACACATTTTGGGTGAAAACAAACGAGAAGGTTATTCATCATTGTCTGCAAATATTGTAAGCTGAAAGAGGCCTAGCAAATAAATAGTGTGCACACTGTAGATTCAGAGAAAATACGGACTTACTTTTCAGAATCAACTTATTTTCTCTCAGTAAGAACCATTGTACATTTACAATTAAAAATAGATTTATTCTTTAATTAAGTTCAACAGCATATGGTGATCTTCAGTTTTAATTTAAAACCCTCATACAAATATTCTCATTTATATATCCATATTCTACCCATCCTCCTGAGAAAATTACATAATAGGTAAAGAAACTGTTTTCTTATGCATCTTTGCTTTTTAATTGTGCTGATTTGTGCTGGAGCTGCCTCTTCAATGCAATGTTTTCTGATTTTTAATAGCTTTCTCTGAACTCTAATAATGCAATGAATTCTAAGAGTTTGCAAAATTATTTAAATGAGATGGGTAACAAGTACATAATTATGAAATTAAATTATGGGTAATAGGTGTTTATTTTAATGATAGTATTCTATAACATTGAGAGTAGAACATATATGTCCCAAAAAGTTATAGCCTTGTCAGTGAATATATCTGCATATAATCATAATCTAGAGGTCAAGGACAGAAACTGGATGATTGCTTTGCATGTGCAAAGCTTACTCAAAATGTAATTTGGTTTTAATAATAAAGTTTAGCAATCACACAAACACACACCTGAACTATAATCCTAGTCTATCAGCAATGGCACTTAACTTTCTTTAAGAATTGACAGATGCAAACATCCAAGAGATCTGATTTGTGTTTTTGGGTCCCTGTAAACAAGCATACTGCAAACACATATACATACAGAGGTCCAATGAATATGACTTCAATATTCTTATATTTCCCTTTTTACTTCCATGTGAGAGAGGAACATGATACAATATAGTGCTGGTGTACTAGGAGTTAGGAGAACTAGACTCTCAAATCAGTGTTTTTTTATTATAACATAATAACATCTGGAATATGTTAAAACACAATTAGGTTGTATATTTTAGGGGTCCATTCAAGATCATTTAGTGTTCAACAAATTTATAAATGATTTGAATGTTAACTTTGCAGATAAATAATAAAGGGAATAACAAACAAACAATGCAAACAAACAAACAATGCAGAATAATGGCAGAAACCAACAAAATTAATTTCAACAAAGACTAATGCATTTAAGTAAGAAAAATCAAAGACACTGACATAGAATGGAAGAACATATTGGGCAGCAGTACATGAAAAGGGAGATCACAAGCTGAACATGAACCAGGCAAATGCAATCAAGATCAAGAGAAATCAACATTCGTCTGTACTATGTAGTCACACCTAGGAAATTAAATCCAGAACTGGTCATTTAATATAGGAAGGATATTGACAAACTGGAGGAGGCCCAGAAAACAGCAGCCAAGCTAAGAAGAGGCTGAAATTTTTTTTTGAGGAAGGAGCTAGTATGATTAGCCCAGAAAAAAGAAGATTGTGCGAAGGCGTGATATCTGTCTTCAAATATCTGGGTAGTACAGAAATATGAAAAATAAATAAGAATAAATCTGAATGGCTATTGTGTAGAAGAGAACAGAATTGTTAAGATTTGTTACCAAAGAAAATACTGTAGGGATTTTACAGTATAATAAAGAAACTAGATTTTGGCAGAATACTGGGTAGACCTTTCCTAACAGTAAGAGCTGTTCAACCATAGAAAGATTGCCTCAGGAGATGATGGAGTCTCCTTCATTGGAGGTTTTTAGAGAGAGGCTAGATGGCCATCTGTTAGGAATACAGTTGTAATGGATAATTTTACTGAGCAGGCAGATTCAGCTGATGATCTGTATAGTATCTTTCAAATTTTCAACTCTATGATACTCTGAAAGTACTTAAGTATTTTTGCTGGGTTGAAAAAAAACTATGAGATGGAAAGACTAGTTGTCTGAAAGAGCCAAATAATATCCACACTCATATCCACATTCATAATGGACTGGACATGTGAAGTAAAAATGTTATGGAGAGGTACCCATCTTTTTCGGTCCTAACACATGTGGTATTCTAAGTCAACCTGCCACATAGTTGCTCTAGTGCAGGGGTGTCAAACTTGCGGTGTCACAATGGCATCACATGGTGTATTGGGACTTTTTTCCCATTCGCTAAACCAGGCAGGGGTGGAGCCAGCACATGATGCATCGAGCCTGCAGACTGCAAGTTTGACACCCCTGCTCTAGTGCTACATCATCTGAGAAAATATATTGTCTGAAACAGTAGTGGGTTTCAATTTTGTTTGCTACTGGTTCGCTTGCAGGTGCGAGCGTGCTTGCGCGCATGCGCAGAGACATTCCGGTGGGTGGGCGGAGTCTCCCACCACCACCACTACTGGTTCGTTTGATCCGGGGCAAACCGGTAGCAACCCACCTCTGGTCTGAAAGCAACTTTGATTAGAGAGAAGTGGATTTTATACCCAAGTCTTAAAATGGAATCCCAATGTTCAATAATGTAAGTGTCATATTATTTTGTTTCCTCAAAATATACGTTAGGAAATGACTTGTTGGAGAATATCCTTGCATTAAAACCTCCACTCATTTGGAAAGTTTGTAGGTCAGTAGAAATAACGGAGGAATAACGCTAGGAAAAAGAAATGATATATCACAATTATATGCCTAATTTGCCTAATATGACCCAAATAGTTTTTAAAGATGTGCCCCATATCAGTTCCTAGAATTCTAAACTAAGTTGTGGTAGTTAGGAATTCTAGGAATTGGAGTTCCAGAGCATCTGGAGCATACAGGGAAGGGAAGGGAATGCACCTTCTATTTGAAGGTACTGTTTTTATTTTCTCAAATTTAACTCTTATAATATTACTGACTCATTATCAGAACTGAGCTGATTTCTCTTCATTCTTTAAGAACCCTGAAAAATCTAGGAATCAGTTTATTTTAGAAGGTGTGTAATTAATTCAAAATAACTCTTCAGGCTAAAGTAATGTGGCTTTTAAAAGTCTCTTCCTGTGTCCTCCCTAGTCTACTGGTTTTTTTTTTACAGAGCTCCCTTGGTACCCCTTCAATAAGTATTTTATGAAGGCGATTTTCAGAATTTAATTGAACCTCACTTAACTGCTTAAAACTTTGTAAAAAGCTCTCAGCCAGAGCTGTGGAGAAAACAAGTTTTTAATGAGATGGAATTCCAGACTGAGGAAGATAAACAGAGATTCTTTGATTTTCCAAATCTTTTATAATAGGATTTCTCCTTTAATGCTGCCTGCATGTTCTTATTTATAAAAATCAGGGATTACATAACAGACAAATAATGTTGCAGGAACACCCTTCTTAGTCAGGCTATTTCTCTTGCTGAAGTCTTATATTTCACAGAGTACTATTCTTCTGGAAGAGTTTGAGCTGGTGCCCTTGGCAAAGCCTCTTCTAATTTGCCAATTGTTGGTAATGAATTTCCAGAGATTCAGCTGTGAAGGATTTTTGCCTTTTCTTTTTAATGCAAGAGATTAAAATGCATGACCTCAAATGGTGCCTTCCCCATCTGGTTTTCTTCCAAAAGTAGCTGAATTCAATTGGCTCTGTCATTAGGAACACAATACCACTCTTTCTTGGGCTTCTGAACAAATATAGTTATGTTCCTGGGAAAATATGGGGAGAAACAGCTAAGATCAGTCAAATACTGTGAATAGAATAAAGAATTGAGATCCTCAGGAAATGTCCCTGTTCTTCAAAAGATTATTTATCATTTAAGTAGCAAGGGCGTCTCAAGAAGTTTTAACTAGGGCATCAAATCATGATGTGATGACTGTTGGGGGGGAAAAAAGAGCGGGCAATTTTTGGGAAAAACAACTAATTCCAGTTTTCTTCTTATCCTTTTTCTTTGCAATGGCACAAAATCTAAACTACATGATATGGTAGATCTGCAGCTTGCAGCTGACCCACCATTTTTTCCCTACCAATATGTCCTAAGGCCTGCAACACCTCTATAGTCATCCTTAAAGCAACCTGACTTCTTTTGGACTTCTGTGTGGGTTTGGGAAAAAGCGGTTCCTGTTTTAAGATTCTATAAATGGCTCATTTTATTTTCACAAGGCACTTTTGCTAAAAGCCTGAAAAATTTAAGCCACTTTAATGAGGACCAAAATGATGCTATAAGACCTCTGTTGGAGTTCTTCCAAATAGCTTTCAACTGTGCAGGGCCTACTGGAGTTATTCATTGAATATATTTTCTTTTTTCTTTTGAGGTCTTGCTCTTGTATGTTAGATTATGTTAAGCAGGCTTTATTCTGCAGGTATTGTTGTTAGAATTTCAAGACAGAAATTCTATCTTGGCCTGGAAACCTACTGTTCTTCTCTTGCCAGAAATAGACTGAAATGTCACCTCCTAGGCTGTACACATTTAATAAATCTTACTTCACTTGTATGTACACATATACATACATCCACATGAAAAATAAGGGCTTTGAAAACAGATTCTCTTCCAGTTCCCTGCATTTCTCTTTTTGGGTCATAAACTGTCTCCTAGCTCTCTGTATATTTAGTTTAGAATTAAAAAGCCACCAATAGCTAGGGTTTACCCTCCAAAATTAAATTCCTTTAATTCCTTCACCTCTCAATTCCAAATCAAAATGATAGAAAATCCATTATTTTTTCCTTTTGCTAGAACATGGTGAGTATGTATGCATTTGTTAAAATAGATGTAACTATTGATGACTGTGACAACACAAACCTATGCCCCCCCCTTTTTAACCCTTCACCACCAATACCCCTTGAATGTTTGCAACAGCAGGATCTTCCAAACAGAAAAAGCTTTTTCTTACTGGAATCCAACAAATAGAAATAATGCCTCAAATACCTAGAATTAGAATTAGGATCGAGTTGGATGGGACTTTGGAGGTCTTCTAGTCTAGCCCTCTGTTCTGGCTGGAGACCCTATACCATTTCAGATAGGTGGTTGTCCAGTTTTTTGTTAAAAACTTCCAGTGATGAAGCCCCTACGATTTCTGGAGGCAAGCTATTCCACTGGTTAATTGTCCTCACTGTTAGGAAGTTTCTCCTTAATTACAGGTTGCTTTTCCCTTTGATTAGTTTCCAACTATTGTTTCTTGTTCTGCCCTCTGGTGCTTTGGAGAATAATTTGACCCCCTCTTCTTTGTGGCAGTCCCGCAAATATTGAAAGCTCTGGCATAGGCCTTTACTGTCATGACTGGTCAATGGATTAAATAATAATTCACTGAGCAGGGCTGTCAATTATTTTCCCCCTCCCCCGTTTAACCTCCGTTGCTTTTTTATATGCAGATATTATTTCTGAATCCTTTTCCTGTATCTTTAAGAAGGAAAAACTGTGGGAACTTTTGTATGAGGGAAGTTGTTTGCTAGCTTCTGAAAGATTCAGGAGGGACAATGATCAAAATAGAAAATCTGAGCAAATATACAACAGAGGTCCTAGATAATAATGTTTTCATGTACTCGAGTAGCCTCAGCTTCATTCTCAGAAAACCATTAGGGCAATTGTACTAAATTGCAAAGTCTGAAGCATTGAGACTAAGATGCTGAAAATGCCACAGAGACCAGAGAGATAATTTAATGATTCCGCACACATTAATAAAGATAATTAATTTTCTTGTGGCCATCCTGCCAACATCTGAAGATAAGAATAAATTTCTGCAGTAGTTTCCTGCCATAGAGACTGGAGCAAAAAAATTACAAAACATGTCATGGTGTTATAATATAAACCATCTAACTCATACACTTGTGTTCAATTTGGGACATAAATATCAAAGCCATAGATTCACGCTGGGATGTTGCAATGCACATTTCTTCTATGTTTCTATATTTACACTTTGTACTGGATTCCTGTGGTGACTGAGCTTTAGATCAATATTTTACCTAGTATTCTTATGCGTGTAAATTGACCTGGAACGACATACCTATGTTGACATCCCATTTAATCCTAACAATTAAATCTGCAGAGAGATTTGTAATGTACTATTGCAGACTATTTCCAACATACCACCTTCACCCTCCAGGTAGTTCTGCAATTCCCAGAATTTTCCAATCAGCATATTAATCAAAAACAGAGACTGCACTGGCTATATTGTTGTTTTGTTAAAATAAAAAAATAGCAGAACTAAATTATGCGCCCTGATTGGTAAGTAAGAATGCAGTTTCCAGAGTGATGCAGGAAATAAACCAAGGAAAAGTGTAATACAATAAGTACATAAAATGGAGATGTTCTTTGCCAGTTATTTCATACTGTTTTCTTTACTAATAAAAAAAGTTTGCTCATCCTTAGTTCATTGACAAAGCAATACTTCTTATATATATATTCTCCCTGTTCCTTTTCTCTAACTTACAAGAAAGAGAGTGGTAGGGGAATGAAATATTTCATTTCATAGAATCAAATTGCTAGGAAAAAATAAAAAGTGGCCCCTCTATCTCTTAAAAATCTGTTTGCTCTTACCCAGGACATAAATCTCATGGTTGACTACAGCTGTGCTGAAGCGGTATTTCGAATACTTCATCGGCGCACACTCTGTCCATTTGTCTTGGCTCGGGTTATACTGCAACGTTCGGTTGCTTAATCGATCAGGCTCATCATCGGGAAGATCCATCTGTGTGAAATATGACAGCCATATAATAATACAGCATTTGGAGCCCTCTATACACGCCTGCATGCTATTAATCATGGAGGACAGCTGAGCAGATAAATAACACAAAGACATCAATTATAGCTGCAAAGTGATTCATACCAACTAGTGGAACCCATGACTTGTGGCTTAGAAGTACATTGAAGAAGACACAGGAATAACAACACATATATATATTCTGCAGCAAGGAAGCTGAGGATCTGGGTAATAATAAACCATCTATAGACCCAGCTGTGACAGCACATAGCTCTTTTTACAAGGATGCCGTGAAGTCTCAAAGAAGAAAGTCAAAAACCACTTATTTCCCCCTTGAGATCAAATTTTGATTTAGCTTCTTATTTGATTAGACCACAACTTCCCAGAGGGAGTTTGAAGATTTATCTACTAATGCTTTAGGCGAAATAAGATTACATAACAGTAAAAACTAAACTCTGCTCTTCTTTTCTTTTTGAATGGATTTTGAACTCATCTTTAGTATGCCACCCCCACCCCCCCATTTTTCTTTCTCTATTGTCATCAGGGAAGGGAGGGGAAGGTAAAATAATTATTAGACCTGATTGTAGGAATAATATTATCTCCATTTATATCAGTGGTGGGTTTCAAATTTTTTTAGTACCAGTTCTGTGGGCATGGCTTGGTGGGCGTGGTGTGGCTTGGTGGGCGTGGCTTGGTGGGCATGGCAGGAGAAGGATACTGTAAAATCTCCATTCCCACATCACATCAGGGAAAGGATACTGTGAAATCTCCATTCCTCTCCAATCCAGGGGAAGGTTACTGCAAAATCCGCATTTCCTCCCGATCAGCTGGGACTTGGGAGGCAGACAATAGATGGGGGCAGGGCCGGTCAGAATTTTTACTACTGGTTCTGCAAACTACTCAAAATTTCTGCTACCGGTTCTCCAGAACTGGTCAGAACCTGCTGAAACCCACCTCTGATTTATATGTATATTCAAACTGCTACATGCATGTATGTCAAGATAGATATACTGTAAGAAATTTGAACTTTTTTATTCACTAAGTTTTAATAAACTGAAAACAATGGCTCTTTAACTAGAAGGAATATGTACAAGTTTAAAAATACACATTTTCTTTTTAGCACCCATATTCATACCTGTTATAAAAGAGATCAGCAGCTAGATTACTATTTTAGCACATGGGCTGTTAGGTTAGTAGTAACAGTCTTAATGCAAAATTATAAATGGAGGCAAACAAATTAATATTGGCCAAATAAAGATTGGGAAAGAGATGCAATGGAAATTGCAGGGCAAGTTTAGGAAAGATATATGGGCAAAGCTCAGAAATGGTTATTGCAGTTGTGTATGGAGCTGAAATAGAGATTATAATTGCAATTGTGGCAAATATCTGTAGGATGAAGGTGGAGGTTTGTTCTCTGAATTTGTGGGCTGGTTTCCGAACATTTCATTATCAGACTAGGTTATAATGTGGTCAGTAGGTCTTGTGATGGGAGGGTCACATCAGGTGAAGGTCTTGTGATGGTCAGATGTGGGTCACATCAAGTGAGGGTCTTCTGATGGGTCTAGTGATGGGTCAGGTGTGGGTCACATCAGGTGAGGGTGTTTGACGTCTTTCTCTGCAATGGCTATCCGAAAAACTTTATATTCTGACACACAGCACTCAAACCACAACACACCATGCAAAAACTAACCCTATCATACATAAAAGAGGTGTCAGAAATGACAGCCAGAATTCTCCAACCTCTAGGAATAACAATAGCCCACAAACCCACAGCCACACACTGCCAGGAATTATCCAGAACCAAAGACAAGATACAGGAGGATGAAAAGAACAATGTAATTTACAAAATCAACTGTAACAATTGCAACCAATTCTATGTGGAACAAACATCAATTCAAAACCAGAATCCATGAACACCAGCTGGCAGTCAATCACCACAATCCCAAATCCCTAATTTCAACCCACACTGACATCAAACAGCACCAAGTCAATTGGACCAATACAAGAATTATGGGCTACCAGGCACACGAGTTTATCGAAGCCTGGCACTGGCACTCTGGAAGCAATTACATCAACAGACATATCAACCTAAAACCAGCCTACAAACCCCTCAAAATTCAAATCAACAGCACAAGCAACCAGCAATGGCACTGAACCTCAACCAACCCAAGCACCCCCATCCCACCCCCAAACCAGCATTTCACCTCCCAATGACCCTCACTTGATGTGACCGTCCTATCACAAGACCTACTGACCAAATCTAGGTCTTATAAGCAGAAGAACATCCACAATGACATTCCCTAAATTCCACTGAAGATGTTACCTACCGGTAATCTGGTAACAAAATGTTCGGAAACCAACCCACAACTTTGGAGAATGAACCTCCGTCCTCAGAGATTATAATTGTTCTGTTCCAGTGTAACAGAACTTCAACAAAACTCATAAATATTTACTGGTCTATATTTTTTTAGTTTTATAAATACAAATACAATAGACAAAGACATCTTTCAGATGTTATAGCATTTAGGTACAGTAGTTGTAAACAGAATCATAAATGGAACTTTGCCTTCAAGATCAAATGATTGGAGAATGCATTAAGAAACTTGATCAAGATAAAAAGAAATAACTAAAAAAAAATATTCTAAATTTTGAAATGTGATTAGATATTTGTCCTTGAGTCTCTAGATTCCCTGCCTCACTACCAGCACTAAACTCATTATTAACAACATACAGAGAATGGGAAAGCTGTGTGAGAAGCAAAATTAAAGAAGGAGCTGCAGTTAATATTTAGAAATAGGTTTAAGATCAATGGGTAATAAAACATTTTTTCCTTTTATTCTTTTTCTTATTACACAAAGCAATAAAGTAATTTTAAAAAAGGCTTAGAAGAAATCTAGATGGATAAGAGCCGGAGTAAAATGGGCATGGCATTAGGAGGCCAAGAAAATTTTGATCTAATCTTTGGTTTTCTGAGCCTGGTCTCACCAACTATTATAAAAGAAAGACAAGATCAAAGATACAAAAAAGCTTTACATGGGGCTGCCTGTGTATCTCAGTAGTTGCAACTGGTGCAGAATGCAACCATATGAGCAGTCTCGAACACCTCTAGGATTTGCACCTGTAACACCTCTGCTGTGTGCACCCTACTTTGGGTGCCAGTTTGCTTCTGGGTCCGGTCAAAGGTGTTGTTATCACCTTTAAAGCCATTCATGGAATGGGACCAGTTTACCTGAGGAACAGTCTTGTCCCAATTATATCAACCCATCCCACCCAGATAGGCATGGAGAGTACGTTATAGAACCTGTTGGTTAAAAAAAATTGACTGGCAGGGTCTAGGAGAATTTTGACTGGCAGGGTCCTTCTCTGCTGTTGCCCCCACCCTATGGAATATCTTGCCCCCGGAGGTGTGATTGGCTCCCTTTTATTCAGCCTTCCTCTCTCTCTCTCTGCCTTTTTAAAAAATGCTTTAACTTGTCTTTTTAGCTTTTCTCTTATTTTATTTTTCTATTTTCACTTTATTTTTAATTATATTTCTTTTATATGGTTTGTATTTACAAACTGCCCAGAATAATTTGGGTAGTGAGATGGGAGGTGTCTAAACACAATAATAAAAATAAATAAAATAGTCTTGAAGAAACCAAAACAGCTGAAATCCTTGAGGGATAGGCATAGGATGGTATATAGAATGTAAGATGTTGGATACAGAGTGATTTTAGGGATTGAAAGGAAACCTTAGGAAACTTCTTGACCAAGTGAAACCTAATTAACCTAAACCATAAAAAAGCCATACCACAGGATACTGCTGAATTCTGTCACGCATAGGTAATTTATAGTGTGTGAGAAACTCTCACATCTCTACTTGAAACCCAGCAGCATATCTTTTCAAGTAGTCCCAAGTTCTCATATTCTGCAAACACTAGAAATGAGATTCTATGTCTTCTGCTACAGAAAGTTCATGCAATCATACATCTCCCAAACGTTTTCATGTTGGACATACTGACTTCTAGGTACACTCGCTACCTCCTAGCTACACATCACAATATATCAATGGGAATACAGGCAGACCTCAACTTACGACTACAATAGGGGCCAGAATTTCCTTTGCTAAGCAAGGCAGTTGTTAAGCAAGTTACAATTTTGCAACCTTTTTTTTGCAGTGGTTGTTAAGTAAATCACTGCAGTTATAAATCATGTGGTTGCTAAATGAATCCAGCTTCCCCCATTGACTTTGCCCATCAGAAGCTGGAAGGTCACAAATGGCAATCACATGATCTCAGGACACCACAATCGTCATAGATACAGCCAGTTTGCCTAATTCTGATCATGTGAGTATGGGTATGCTGTGATGGTCTTAAGTGCAAGGACCGTAAATCACTATTTTAGGATGTTCTAACTTCAAACAGTCACTAAACTACAACACAGCCCTTTCAATGGTTCCAAGAAGGCTCCACACCAATTTCCACCACTCAGGTGACACTGATGACACAGATAAATCTCCAGGTGACCTTAATACTTGCTAAAAGAATGCATATGTCCAGCTGTCTGCAAGGAGTATAAATCTTTCCATTCCCCACCATCCAGTCAGAGCTAAAGAAGCTTCTTGGATGAGAAGTGAAAGATCTTCAAAGAAAAACCAGAAAAATCCAGTTGCCTCTTGAAAAAAGCACCTTTGGGACAACCGTGACCTGGATGACTGAGAATCTCCATAGACAGTCGCTAAACAAATAATTATAAGTCTAGGACCACCGGTAACATAGATGGTCAGCTGGTCATGTTTGTTCCCCATTAGAGACACTCTACATACCAAACAGGTTGTACTGTAGTAAGTCTAATAAAAGCTAAGAAAAAGTAATACTGTCAGCATTCCAGAAAACCCCCCAGCTCCAAGTAAAGACTCTGAAGCAAGCATTTTCAAAGTTCTATTTACTAGAATAGATAAACTGGCACATTTGGAAAAACCCGAATCTGAGAGGTCTGGGTTTTCCCTCAGTAAATCAAAACCCCCCAAATCATCCCCTCACTTCTCAGTCGATCACATGCTCCAATCACCATCCGTCCCATCTCAAGACAGCACTCCGACCACTCCTTCTCCAGATGCAGGATTGGCCTGACCTTGACCAACAGGAAGAATGCTATTATGTCTACAGACAACCCCGCTACTAAATCCACCCCTTCTACTTTTCCACACATGAGAAGGTGGCAGCATGGAAGCTTCCGGCCTAATATGGCTTCCAAAGCTGACAATACTTTCAAGAACAGGAATATGTCCTTCCAAGGGCTGGTGAATTTAAAGGTACTCTCACTAACTAGGCTGTGACCAGTGATTATGTATGCATACTGTATATCTGCAGCTTCATGAGAACAATTACCTTTAATCAGCAGAGGAAGTACAGAGACAATGAGACTTTGATCCCTTTGCAACCATCTGTGGTTTGTTTTTTTTTTCCTTTTCATTCTTGGCAGCTTGCAAACCTCTGGCTCTGCCGCCTTCTTTGAAACAAATAGATTCTTTGGTCAAATGCCAGGATGATGCCAGTGGAAATATAATTCATAAACTACATACATAAAGAAAATTAACATGTCTGGATTCTTCAGTAAAAATGTTAACAAGATTGGATGGGCAAGTGGAGTGGTGTTCATGGAGCCATATGTTGCTGCTAAATCATGAATCTCCCCAAAACTAAAACAGATGAATAAAGCCTACTAGAAAGTCTCCTTTCTAGCAAATGCTTCCCCCACAGAGTTACTGCAATGATTACTATACAGTGTGGTCATTCTTTGCAGTCAGCTATGGTCAGCTAAGCAAAAGAGGGTAAAACAGGGCTGCATTCTCTGTAGCCACTCAATTCCACTCAGCAGTGCCCATGGTAGGAGTTGATGGGGACTGTAGTTCAATAATAGCTGGTGGGCTACCAGTTCCTCATTCTTTTCTTTTAATTCTGGAAAAATCACCACAAGGGATTTTTTTTTTAAAAAAATATTTTTTGGTAATGCTGAATTTAACTGGATTCGCACATTGTGAGCTGCTTTTTGCCGCATTACAGTAATGAGTGTGTGATCATGATAGCCATGTGGTAAAGATGTTTGACTATACTGGGGAGGCCCAGATTCAAATCCACCCTCAGCCATGGAAGCCCACACAAGGCAAGCTGAGACTAATTAGTCTCTTTCAGCCCAACCTACTTCAAGGGCTGTTAATGCAGGGGAAATGGGAGGAAAGATTATGAATGCCACTTTGAGCTCTTAAATGGAAGGCATCAGATAAGCAAATAATCTGGAACATGATTTTACATTCAACATTCAATGTTTGTTTGTTTGTTTGTTTATCAGTTTTCTGTACTGCATCTCTCATCTAAGTGACTCTGGTAAGTAGCAACAGCACTTAGACTTACCCAGTGGTGAAATCCAAATTTTTTTATTACTGGTTCTGTGGGCGTGGCTTGGTGGATATTGCAAAATCTCCATTCCCATCCCACTCTGGGGCCAGCCAGACATGGTATTTGCTGGTTCTGCTCAAAATTTTCGCTACCAGTTCTCCAGAACCTGTCAGAACCTGCTGGATTTCACCCCTGGACTTACCGTAGATACGGCTTCATATGCTTTACACCTCTCTCTAAGAGGTTTACAGAGTCATCATATTTCCTCCAACAATCTGGGTCCTTATTTTATCAACCTTGGAAGGATGGAAGGCTGAGTCAACCTTGAGCTGGTCAGGATCGAACTCCTGGCAGTCAGCAGAATTAGCTTGCAATACTGCATTCTAACCACTGTGCCACCAGGTCTCTTAGGTAGGTAGATAGGTAGGTAGGTAGTCAATGCTTATAAATATTACTACACTACGAATATACAGAAGATTATAGAATATACAAAGGTTCTTCCTTGTAGGCTGAATAGTAGAAGGTAGAAATTAAAATTCTGCCTGAAGTGCCTGAAGAAGAAGTTTGGGAACTGGAGTGCTATTGTTGGGAAAATGACACTGCTTGTGGGTTATTTTCTACTTGCTCAGCCTATACACATGTAAGTAAGCCTGATTCTATCATTCTTCTGACAAATTCTCCCCTCCAAAGGAACTTTTCCATAAAAGATTGAGATATAATTTGTGGCACTATGAGGTTAAGGAACGGGTACTTTTATACAAACCATTGTATCATGTAAGAATTAAGCACCTACAAAAATCCTTGTAGGATTTGCTCAGGTGAACTTTATATGTAGTTTTTCATGTAGAGAAACAAACAAATAACATACTGCATACTTTTTCCCATTCCCAAATTCCTCATGTGATACTTCCAACTCCCCCTCCCCTCCCAATCTAATCTTGCAATTTAGCCTGGGATGGTTGCCCATGTAACAACCTTGCTTTTTTTCCAGTTTCTGGTTTCTGTCCTCCCTTCATAACCTTGGTCAGATACGTGGCTCCAAATAGCCTTGCAGTTTTCGGCTACAATTTCCTCAGCATAGAAAAATGAAGTTGGTCTAGCAAAAGTTAGTCTAATATATTTGCCTCATGAGGTAGATAGCAAAATGATCAAATTTACATTGGGAAGTGCAGCACAGACTGGGCGCAATACACACTCTAATATTTTGTCCCTTCTTCAGCATCTAATATCTGAGACAACTGACTCATTTTGCCTAAAGGGAGGGCTAACTCCTGTCTCAAGTTTTCACAATATACTATTAACTTAATATAGTAGCTAACATAAACTTCATAATCCATTTTAAACTCCACAAGTTTATAGAAAGACTACCCTGAACTGGGCTTCTTACATTAACCTTTCTCAAAAAAGAAATATTTGCAGACCTCAAAATTTTTTCTCACTGTAGCAGGTTTTGTATTGATATGTCAGCAACCCTTTTTGCTCTCTGAAAATGATTTGGCTGTCACTACTGTAATTTATTGCCTCATTTGCAATCCAATCCTCTCTAATCAGAAATAAATCTTATTAAATGGAATTAGTCCAAGTTAGGTTTACAAATAGCTAAAGAACCCAACAGTCTCCAGGCTTTATTTTCCTGAGTTCAGCTAGTTTTATATTGACCTAACATTTCTATATGATTTTCCTTTTCTTACCTCAGAGGCTAATCCATAATGCCATAATAAAATATAATTATTTGAATTGATTATTTTCTATTTTTTGAGTTCTTCAGATAGAAACATCAGTATGTCTCATAGCAGAATACCCAATCTCAAACTGCACATATTAGTGTTTCACAAATTCAAATAAAATGCTTCCTGCTGATCTTCCATATGTAATAGTAGTGCCATATTCAGAAATTATGCATCACATTTTCATATCTAAGATAGAAAATACAAACAGAGCTCACTTCCAGCTGTAAAAGTACAATATAGAAATACTTCTGTCCAATGTTTGGTGAGGTAATGCAAGCTGCACTCACTTTTCAGAGGGCAGCTAGTACCACTTCATCATCCACTAATTACATTTTAGTTTTTCCCTGTGGAAAATATAAACCGTAGAAAAGTCTGGGTATTTTTCAGAAGAAAATGCTGTAGATGCTGTTATTGCTTCATCCTTTTTGAAAGACAACGTTTTAAAGTGAACAGCAGGTGTTCCAGCTAACTGATCTTCGTTAACTCCCTCACTGCTACCACTCAGAAAAACTTCAGTAAGGCCCTGTAACACGAGTGCCAGTTTGGTCTACTGGTTAAAGCACCAGACTAGAAACCAGGAGACTGTGAGTTCTAGTCTCATCTTAGACATGAAAGTCAGTTGGGTGACTTTGGGGTGAGTCTTGGACCTCAACATCAGCTTGGGTGACAAGCCAGTTAGTCTACTCCTATCACAACCAATGAAAAAAAGTGAACCCTGCACTTGTAGGAAAGCACTAGGATGCAACATAATACTAAGTGTGTGGACATTTATAATGGCTTTCATATAAAGGTTATGGGATTTTCTTTGCCTGAGTTGCCATAATCATGATTGCAGTCGCTGAAGACTATAGCTCTCACCCTGGTTATAGAGTTTCTGTGACCCAAGGACATTCATTTAAATTTTTAAACATCAATCTTCCCTCACCCTCACTTTTCACAGAACAGTATTAGAAATCACTGGCAAAATGTGGACTAATAAAATACATGTATTATGAGTGGAGAGGCGGTGGCTAGTAAGTTACTCAATTTTTGTGGCAAAAAGATGAACAGATTTTTATTACTTCACACTGCATAATTGCAGTGAAACAGTGTTTGATGTTTTCTGACAATTTTAGACAAATAAAAATATAGACATGTTCATGATTATGTTGTTAGGAATATCAACATATATTTGAAAAGATACAAATGACTCAGAAGTATTCAGAATTTATTTCAATATAAATGACAAAGAAAAAATAGTTAGCTTGGCAGTCTGGCAAGCCTCATATAAAAATAGCAGTATTCTCAATAGTGTGTAAAATGTATTGTAAATCAACTTCTAATTTACCACAGAAGAGTAATCAGTGAGCAGCACTATAAACCACCTGTCTAGAAGAAACCAGAATAATTTTTAATTTGTTTTATGTGGTTTTCCCCCTCTTCCATTCAATTGTGTTCAAATCACGGAGACTGTGTGGACAAGTCACTGCTCTCTTCTTGGCAAAGTTTTTCAGAAGGTTTGCCATTACCCCTTTCCTAGGGCTGAGAGAACGTGACTGGCCAAAGATGGGACTAGAACTCAAGGCCTCCTGATTTCTAGTCCAATGCCTTAACCATTATACCAGACTGGCTCTCCTGCTTTCTCTATAATGAGTCTCAAAGTCTGCCATTAAAGGCAGATTATCTTTTCTTGTCCATCAATAAGGTCACATCAAGTACTGACAAAAATATTGGTCTGGTATAATGTGTGGTACACAGACCACATTTCCCTCCCTCCCTCAGTGACATTCAGACCAAAGTAATTTTTCTCTTCTAAAATTGGAATTGATGTGTTGCATTAGTCAAGAGAACGAACTGTCCAGGAAAGTCCAGTTAAAAATCTCATTTTCCTCCTAAATAGTAACTGTTTGATCTTGAGCAAGTCAGAATTCTTCAGCCTCAGAGGCAGCCAGTGGCAAACATCATCTGGAGACAGGCTGAAAAGTCTTTACCAATTACAGCAGACAGTAACTGCATTAACTGAATACACAGACTGATCCAGCATGTGCACTAAGACCCAAAAGCCAAAAGGATTTTTTTTAAAAAAAAGGCAAGAGAAAAGAGGTATTACCCTACTGCCTGAAAGCAAGCATATTCATCAGCAGCAGCTTTTGTAGTTTTTCTGAATGGCAATGATTGCAGTTACATTCCAACTGTGAAGGCTGCTTTAACAAGCACAGACAATGGCATCAGAGACCACTCTATGTCCTGAAACGCTTAGCAACGTTTCTTACCTGTGGGGTCCATCCTCCGATGACATAAAGCCTGTTTTTCACAGCAACGACTGCATGGCAAGCCAACGGCACTGGGAGCGGGGCCAAAGTTCTCCAGTTATCCTGCTCCATGGAGTACTTCTCCACAATATTGGTAATTTGATATTGGTTTTTCAGTTTCATTTGACCTCCTATGATGTATAAATCACAATGGATGGTGCCTAAAGCATACAGTTCACGAAACTGTGCTGTGCACAGGCTTTCCCAAAATCGATTTCCATGACCCTCATACCTGTAATGAAGCCTCATATTAGAATTTCCTTCATCACAGTTTACCTATGTATTTGTACCTACCACTATTATTCTTAAGTGGGATTAAACATGAGGTTTAAAAAGATTTTTAATTTTCACTAAAGTCCAATGGCATAAATTGGCACATCTTTTCAAATGCTATGATACTAGCATAGCATTATTATAGAAATATTTTTTCTGAATATTATCCTGTTTCCCCCTCCATCCTCCTGCTCAGTTTAGAGACATAACTGCCTGCTTTCCTCAATTATTTTAGCCTTGATCAGTCATTATTGTCAGAAAGATACCTGAATATTAGAAATACAACAGAAAATGTCTTTCACTATTGGCTAATCAGTATCCACTCACCATCCTCAAAATATTCTCTTTGCTTCCTATCCTCTCTCTAGCACTAGCACTAGCACTAGCACTAGCACTAGCACTAGCACTAGCACTAGCACTAGCACTAGCACTAGCACT
>WNWU01000011.1:29391548-29416970 GCA_012654045.1 Ptyas mucosa | reverse complement strand
GCACTAGCACTAGCACTAGCACTAGCACTAGCACTAGCACTAGCACTTAGACTTATATACTGCTTCACAGTGCTTTACAGCCCTCTCTAAGTGATTTACAGAGTCAGCATATTGCCCCCAACAATCTGGGACCTCATTTTACCCACCGCAGAAGGATGGAAGGCTGAGTCAACCTTGAGCCTGTTGAGATTTGATCTGCCAAACTGCTGGCAGCCAGTGATCAGCAGGAGTAGCCTGCAGTACTGCACTCTAACCACTGCGTCACCACGGCTCATGTGAATATTCACTCTCCATGTGAACAAATATGTTAATTAACCAGAGCAGCAACAATCAGGTTAACCCAGCAAGTTCTTATGTCACCACAGTAAGAGCTGAATTATGCTAAAAGTTTTCTGTTAAAAAAATCATTCAACCTTGGGGCATAACTAGGGGCATTTAGAAATTGAATGAAGTCAGGAAAGGAAATTTCTTGCTAGAAAATCTGTCTGTTACTACTACTACTACTACTACTACTACTACTACTACTACTACTATTAAATTTATTTGCTGCCCATCTTACGGTTCGAGGTGACTATTCCCTTTGCTTGCTATTTTTTCCCCCATAAAAAGGGAAAATCTGACTTAGTAATGCATATGTATATTGTTAGAAGCTCAATCCTAACCAAATGTATTTCAGGCAATTTTCCTAAAGTTTAGTGGGATCTATGGCAAGGACTTATACTTTTCATTTTCCTTCAATATTAGCAGAGGAAGCACAGAATGAAAGCACTACAGATATACGTTTCTTTTGCCCGGAATAAGGGCAAAAATAACTCCAGAAGGAAAGAACCTGCTTATAGCATTATATCTGGCACCTAGAGGGCACTATAGACCTTGTCATTGTGTCATTAATGAATGAGCAAACACCTAATTGCTTCATACAGAACCTGAAATAACTCTGCTTGAGAGACCTGTTTTAAATATGTAGCTATAATATATGCTGTATTCAGTCAATTTAGAAGCCAATGGAATGTTTATAAAACAATAGTGCAAGATTCCATCCAACCTTTAAAAATATTCCACAAGAACTTCATCCCTTCACAATGCCTTTTAACTGTGCAAACATAATTTATAAAGTTGGATGATGATTTAGAATTGTCCAAAAAATTTTTCAATTTGGTTAAGATTGTCTTCCATTATCATAACTGATCTAGAAAAGGACCCAAAGGAAGATTCTTCATTGGTTAACGTTGATATTAGTAGTTCTATCGTAGGCTTAAAGGAAAAGTTTTAAATCATACAGCACTGAATAATTCTTGGGGAGTACCACTTAAATCTTTCCTTCTATGTGGCCCTTTGTAATTTTAGGTGTTGGGGAGTGGAAATGATATAGGAATATTTTGTGTCTTAGTGCCCCCCCCCCCGATACAAACCTATAAATTTCAATCTTCTCGGTCTTTTGTCTAGACATCTTGGTAGCACTCGCCTCCCCTGCAACAACAATATTGTTGTTCTCAGTAACCACACCGGTGTATATACTGCCAAGGCCTTCTGCATATTTTGGAGAGGAAATGAAGTAGGTCTTTTGAGTTAGAGGTGCATAACAGAAGCTGGCCTCAGAATAATTACCTTTCCTTGATCGGATCCCCCCTGAGTTATTGCCAATGCAAAGGAGAAGTGTAGTAGTCTCCATGCCATACCGAAGACTGAGGGAAGGTTGATTCGATTTTTTAATTGTTTCTAAGGCTCCCTCAATCATGTCAATACACTGAGAATTACTCAGAAGCACCGTGTTCCTTTTCCGAGCTTCTACTAGGAATGAAGGACTTACAAGTACCAGCCTTACTTGCTTCAGGAGCTCAATGAGATGATCTGCACGCAACTTCCGACTGTGGTTAACCCATCTGAGGACTAAGTCCAAGATGCTCTCTTCTCTGGATACATTCAGATCATCAGATCTGATCAGGCTTAGCAGTTGCTGAGCTTCTACCTCTAATATTTCTTCTTGCTGGCTCACCTCAGTAAAGTGCTGATACAAATACTTCCTGGCCCGTTCAGATAGTTCTTCTGCCCCAATGTGCTTTGCAAAATAATAGATCCCTATAGAGTTGGAAGCTTCAATGTGATCCATCATGTAGGTTTGACACTGACTAAACACATCTTCCATCTGCATAAAAAAGGCAGCAATGGCCACATTTTGAACATTACAATTGGTGAGATACAACTCAGAGGTGTACATGTAGTGCAGGAGGACAGATACGCTTTCAGCTGCTATGTCGTGTAGGACAACTTCTCTCTGTGCACATTCCATCAACCCACAAGTAAACATTGCTTTGAAATAGGGGCTAAAAGCTGCCAGGATCAATTTGTGGCAAGGGAATTTTTTTTCTTCAGCCACTAACACCACGTCAATCATTTCAGTTAAATCTTTCATGCATTTTATTTGATCCAGTAAATTCAAACTATGCTGCTGCTTCCTTTTACCTCCAGCCTTGTAATCCATGATGGAATATATTTTAAAGTATTTTCTGGTGCTTATTGGAGTTTGGAAACAGCTATTTGTACATTTGAGAGCTCTCAGAATGAAATTCCTTCATCATTTTATTCCTAGAAAGGAGAAAGAAAAACATATAATTTGCTATATGATATTTAAAATTCTGACAGTCAAATCATACAGTTATGGTCCACAGGCAGTAAATATTTTGAGCAAATGCATCAGAAATATATACTAATGTGGATATACTAGAACAGAAAATCCATCCAATGGTTGGAATCCCAGAGATATGGAATTAAGTTGTTTGGGTCTCTGTATACCAAATTTCTTACACCCAGAGATTTATGAAGCCCGTTCCCTATTGGCAATTTGTGAAGTCATCAAAACAGCAGTACCCTATCATGTTTTTAATCAGAGCAAATGTTTAATAGTGGCCATTAAACCTTTTTTAAAAAAATTAATTGTATTGTCTTATTTTGTTTTTTTTAAATTTAACATTTTTATTCTATTATATGCTACCCAGTGTCTGTGGCTTGGAATGGGTTACAAAAGTTGTGGAATGAATGAATGAATGAATGAACGAACGAATGAATGATTGTATTTTCCAATTGAACAACAATTATTGAGAAGATAGTGTATTTTCTACTATAGAGCTTAATATCAAAGAATATTTTGATTCTGCAAATGGTTTATTTTTAATATTTCTGCCTAATTTCTAATGGTACTATAATGTCTACAATGACATACACAATATTCATTATGTATTAGAAATGCTAATAATTTATGCAATGTTGAATACATTATGAAACTATTAAAAGTTTCATAAAAGAAACTTTGCAATCTTTTACCACCAAAATTCTTACGTATAGTCTAATGTAATTAAATGATGCTGTAACTTTCTTTAAACAGTCCCATAAGAATCTTTTGAGAAGCCAATCACCACTTCTATGCTGTACAGATAGATAAATGCTAATGCTGTTATTTGAGAAATCCATCTGTTAAAATCCCACATTAAGCTTTTCACAAGAACATTTTTCCTCTAGTTAACAATGTTTTCAACATTAAAAGAGGAGCATCACTAGATTCCATTCCCCCTCATCAAAACTTGGATATGATTCTCAAACCAACTCTTAATGCATAGAAGACTCCCACTGAAATAACATCTTAATAACATTTTGAATTACTGTAGACATTCTGGTCTGAAGAAGTCAGCATGGTGTTTTCGTTTAGATGCTGAACTAAGAGCAGGAAAACCTGAGTTCGATTCCTCCCTTTGGCATGGAAGCTCACTGTGCACTCCATCTGCAACAAGCCAGCTGGAAAACAAAAACCCTCATTGCATCATGCATTGATAGCTTTGCTGTGAGGACGAGGTAAGCACAATGCAAAAACAAACAGATGCTGCAACCAAGTGGGATAAACACTAAGAACAAAAGTAGCAGACAACCTTGTTTGACAGAGCTCCCTAGGTAGAGCTGTGAATCTAACAGTTCACAGGGAACACAAAGGGGAGGCAGGAAAGAACATCATCTCTTCTTGTTAGATCCTAATAGCTTATCAGAAAGGCTGGATCGGGGATAAGTAAAACATACTATTTTATTCCTGGACATATAGGTTGCCATGGGAGACCAAACACTTGCAAAGATGTGAGCTCAACTTCCTGCAGAATGCCTGGCTTGTACAGTGTTAAGAGCAGTGAGATTCTGATATTCCTTCAGTGTCCCATCCTAAAATACTCCTGGCAACTTGCACCCTGCCCTGCGCATAATCACTTACAGGGTTCAGCGATCTATTCACTTCAATGACACAGCCCAAATATTAGAGGATAAATCTTTCTTCTCCCACAAAGCGGGATGTTTATACAAGGTCGCACAATAAAGCTAGCCTTCAATTAATCCGTTCTGAAATTCCAGTCTCATTAGGCATGCTGAACACAAATTTTGAGACACAGATTATTTGTTAAAAGTTGAATGCCACCCATGTTAAAGTCTCTTCATTACAACTTTGGGATAGGTTGAGTGACAACTATTGCGGCCATTTTAAAAGGATAGCTTACTGTACTCACAATCCTTGCGGAAAATGTCCTCGTCAAGGCTGTTCTGCTGCCAGTGAGGCCTCACAATTTTCCTCTTAGCTTTCCCTCTCTGCTCACTAATCAGCAAGCAAAAGACCAGGCTTGAGAAAATGATTTGATGGCTGGGTGGGATGATGATTCTACTACATCATCCCACAGCCAACACTCCAGAAGATAGGCTTAAGATACAGAAGGATCTTGACAGACTTGAAGATTGGGTGCTATCTAACAAAATGAAATTCAACGGTAAATAAGTAAGGCTCTACATTTAAGCAAGAAAAACGAAATTCACAGGTACAATATATGTGGTACCTTGCTCAATAGTAGTAACTGTGAGAGGGATCTTAGAGTTCAAGTGGACAACCATTTAAATATGACCCAGCAGTGTACAGCAGCTGCCAAAAAAGCCAACACAGTCCTAGGCTGCATAAACAGACCGATAGAATCAAGATCAGGTGAAGTGTTAATACCACTTTATAATGCCTTGGAAAGGCCACACTTGGAATACTGCATTCAGTTTTGGTCGCCACAATGCAGAAAAGATGTGGAGACTCCAGAAAGAGTGCAGAGAAGAGCAACAAAGATGATTAGGGGACTGGAGGTTTAAACATATGAAGAACAGTTGCAAGAACTGGGTATGTATAGTTTGATGAAAAGAAGGACTAGGGGTGACATGATAGCAGTGTTCCAATATCTCAGGGGCTGCCACAAAGAAGAGGGAGTCAAGCTATTCTCCAAAGCACCTGAGGGCAGGACAAGAAGCAATGGGTGGAAACTAATCAAGGAGAGAAGCAACTTAAAACTAAGGAGAAATTTCCTGACAATTAGAACAATTAATCAGTGGAACAACTTGCCTCCAGAAGTTGTGAATGCTCCAACACTGGAAATTTTTAAAAAGATGTTGGATAACCATTTGTCTGAAGTGGTGTAGGGTTTCCTGCCTAAGCAGGACGTCGGACTAGAAGACCTCCAAGGTCCCTTCCAACTCTGTTATTATATTATATATATTATATTATATATTACATTTTATATAACTCAAGGCTAATCCTCCTGCCTCCTTTTTACCCCATGACAACAACTCTGTGAGGTGGGTTGGGATGAGAGAGAGAGAGAGGAAGCAGCCCAAAGACATCCACCTGCCTAAAAGAAGTCTTACCAGCTCCTGGTGTTTAGTCAGCATCTTCACCACTACACCAAACTGTCTCTCCAGTGGGTTGGTTATTCTTATTATGATTTTAATAAACATATAATTAAAAGACCTGGCAGAACAGGAAAGTCTTAATTATTTCCCTGGCAATGGGAACAGGCAGAGAGCTAAGGGCAATTTTCAAGAGAGTCTGTTCCACGGCTTGGAGTCCTTCATTTGTACTGGCAACAAATAGGCCTTTGAAAAGGCTTAAGTGGGCCGTTCTTGTTGATCTTGAAGGCTGGGGAGGTTAAAGTTGAGATAGGCCGTCTTGCGTAATCGGCTTTGAAGCTATCTCGAGATTTAAAAGTTTAAAACAGTGTAGGTCTTTCAGCACAAAGAGAATATGATCCCCGGATTATGTGACGTGTAGCAGCCTCTTTGCTTCATTTTTACACCAGATGAAGCTTCTGGACTCTCTTCAGCAATTACTGTGAGAGGAATGCAATTCAGGTAGTCTAATAATGATATCACTAAGATATAGATGACTGTTTTGAAATACTGCAACTCTAAGATTTGATGTGATATTCTATTAATTTTAATACATATTAATTTACAAAGATAGTAGTTCTAATGGACAGAATAGTAGTACAGTTCTAAAAAAAAATAGGGGCTGTGTTTTGGTAAAATGAGTGAAATCCATGATTAATATCATATCAGAATTAAAATCTCATGTCTGATATTGGTAAAAGATAGCACAAAGTTATGACTATGAAGATGCTTATTCTGTAACATCATCTAATCCGCAATAACTGGAAACATGTAGGCTGCGTATATGCAAAGGGGTTTTTTTACAACAATATTGTAAGTACATTGTTTTTATGAATTATTTAATTTAAACAAATGAAACTGAATTAGGAAATTCCATTGTTTTATTTTTATATCATATTCTTATATTTCTGTTTATGTTTCTACTTTTAATTAGCTACTTAGCATAGCTGTCATTCAATTTTCAAATTTGTCTGTGAATATTATTTCTAACAATGCCCATCTGGGAATACCATTGCAAATTTTACTTTTTTGAAATGCTATGTTTATTGGAAATATTTGTCTTTAATGCTGGAAAGTGAATTAAATATCTTAAATTTTATTAAGGTAGACAATCGAAACATAGAAAGAGCATTTGAGTTCCAGAGAGATATCTTTTAATTTTCTTGAATTACAGATTAGTTCTGTAGAGATACAATATTTGCAGCCATTCATTTTTTCATGGTCAGATAGCAGTGGAGACTACTTTGAGTCCCAAATTACTGTGAGATATAATAGGAGTGGATATAACTACAGGTATCCTCTATGGGGGTTTCTTTCATGGAAAAGCCTTCTCTGGAGAACATTGTATAAAATATACAAAAGTATGAAGGCTATTGCTTAACGCATTGTAAGCCGCCCTGAGTCTCCGGAGAAGGGCGGCATATAAATAAGAATAAAAATAAAATAAATAAATAAATAAAAAATTGTCCTCATTTTCATGTCTGTCTGGAAGATGCTAAAACCCCGCTTTTCTGGAAGTCATTTGGGGATTCACTACGGAATTATTGTCATTGTTATTTTTATTTACTGCATTATTATTATTGTATTTTACCATTCGTATTAATATATCTCAAATCCATTAGCAGATGACTTCCGTAAATATAAGTGATTTCCGTTTGAAAAAAATGACAACGTTCTGTTAAATATAAATTGATAAGGAAGCAGGCTACTGATTTCTAATGAATATTTTAATTTAATTGCATTGTGTATTTCTATGCTTTGTCCATGAATAGCACAATAAATTTGAGCTAATCCATTTTGTTTGTAAGAATGGTGTGGCTGATGAGTCGCAAAACAGTTTCCAATCCACTTTAAGTTCAACCTATGTGTTTCTCAACTTTGCAGACCATTGACACATGGAACAGAAGAAACATGAGCATTTATTTATTTATTTATTTATTTATTTTGTCGCATTTCTATGCCGCCCAACTCCCAAGGGACTCTGGATTTAAATCTGAATCATGCAGGCAAACCAGGGGTAAAATCCTATTTTTTTCCCTACCGGTTCTGTGGACGTGGCTTGGTGGGCATGGCAGGGGAAGGATATTGCAAAATCTCAATTCCCTCCCCTCCTAGGGGAAGGATATTGCAAAATCTCCATTCCCACCCCACTCGGGAGCCAGCCAGAGGTGGTGTTTGCCGGTTCTCCGAACTACTCAAAATTTCCGCTACCGGTTCTCCAGAACCTGTTAGAACCTGATGGATTTCACCCCTGAGGCAAACGCTTATAATATTCCCTTCTTTTTATAGGTAGCACTTTCAACCCAATTTAGCTTAGTCCAAACAATCCTCATTCATTGTCTCCAGTTTAAATTACCCAATCACTTACTACATTAATTGAGATTTCTGAGCTCCTGAAATAACAAGTAGTCTTTTCTCTTCCATTTGTAAAAAAAGAAGTTCCAAAGTTTCAAACATTATCCCCCTACCCACGCAAACAGATTAACTAGATGTTCATCTACAGGTCTTTGGTGGTTTGCAAAAGCCTTCCTCTTGAGAGGCTACAACAGAGCTGTTGCAAGGAAAGATAGAAACTATTGCCAAATCCAGAGGAGTGGTAATCCTTCCTTTCAGTATAATGTCAAAGAAAAGGTCTGGAAAAGCACACAAACTTCTATCATATGCATATATGCAATAAAAACATCCTTTGCAACATGTTCCTGCATGTTGGCACCTTGCTATGGACATGGAAACAGATGTATGATAAGAATCATTACGTAGTAGGGCTTTTATTCTTTGGAGCAGACTTTGGTTGTGAAAGGATTGTTTCTTAATGGGAGAAGTTGTGGGAAGATTGAGAAAGAAATGGGAAACATAGCAGTGGGTAAGTCCCTAACAGCTAATCTCATAAAGGGCAATTCAGCCTGGGGGGGGGGGGGGAAATCTGGGGAAAGCATCTTATAGTGAAGATAAGGGCCATCATTAATTTACTATAAAGAATGGTGGGAAATTCCTATTACCATATTCAAATTCTGTATGTAGCATTAAGAATATCTTAACTGAAATTTGAGGGATCTTGCTTCCTTGGTCTTGCCCACATTTTTGAGGGGTCTGTCTCTGATTGCTTCGACCCATATCCTTGTCTACTAAGGCTGCTCTTCCTGGTGGACTGACCATATAGAACTAGTGGCTGAGATTCAGTATAAACTTCAGTAGTTTTAGAATAAGTATTGCAGGCTAGTTCTGCCCACTGCCAGCAGTTCGATCCTCACGGGCTCAAGGTTGATTCAGCCTTCCTTCTTTCTGAGGTCGGTAAAATGACGACCCAGATTGTTGGGGGCAATATGTTGACTCTGTAAACTGTTTAGAGAGGGCTGTAAAGCATCATGAAGCAGTATATGTCTAAGTACTATTGCTATTGTCTTCAAGAGGTGTTTGCTTCTGAAAGGCTGACCTACATCAGATGCCATATCTTCAAATCCTTTCCAAGCCTCAATGGCATATTGTACGCCCTGCTTCTGTATGTCCTTTGTGTATTAGCCATATGTGTCTGTAAGCATGCTTGCATATCTTTATTTCAAAATACAAATTCTTAGGCTTCTCTTTGTAATAATCCAAATTGTGCTAGGATTCATCCAGATGCCTTATTTCCTCACAATCATAATAAACAAAGGAGAGAGAAGGAGGCTTGGCTTTGTGGAGACTAGCAGAATGCATTTCTTCTAAATTTGTTTTGGATTTTCTTTGATAAATTAATAATTTCTTCACATGTGAATATAGTACAGTGCCAGAATGCATAATAAAAATCCTTCTCCCAGTCTAATGAAATATTTAACAAAATTAACAATAGATTAGGAAACTGTGTCAGTTGTATTTAACCTGCAACTCTGCTCCAGTTCTACAATTTCCCTAATTGCTAAGTTTTGAATAGCTTATTAAATCTTTAGTAGGTTGCTGCAAATAATAGAAACAGCATTAAACTCTGAATACACAGGAAAAAAGTACAGACTACAAGCTTCTTTTTCATTGCATCTGTTGGTTGCCTTTTTTAATCTTGACAATGTAAATTTTGTTTCCCTTCAGTAACTCTTGCTTAAATTTAGTAATTATTAGGGTAGTTAACACAGCAGGTTTTCACATTCTTTAACAAAATTCTAGCAATTGTGCTATAAGAGCATCCTGTATATCTGTTGTGTCTAGTTGTTTTAGAAAATACTCAAACCATGTGGAGAAATACAAAAATAATTGTTTATAAAAGTTTAATCCTGTATGGGCCTATTTAACAAACTTAGCCTTATTTAGTCAACACACTAATTTCTGAGTAAATAAAAGTCTCTGTCAGGATTTTGATTTCATTGAGGGCCGGATCAGGATTTTTGTTGCCCTCGGTGGACTGGGGTGGTCGTGGCTGGTGGTCATAGCTGACTGGATGGGTGTGGCTGAGGTGGGCATGTCCAGCTCAAGATTGCTTATGTCGTATGTTGCTTACTAAATTACCTTGGACCAGTTATTTCTCAGCCCAATTGTGGAAATAAATTTGGACAGGAGAAAATATGTGGCTTGCATTATTCTGAGCACCTTGGAAAAAGTAACACTAAAAATAATACATATCTGTTGCTTTCTGTTACTAGAGAAGAATTATCTCGTCTTGTTAGTGCCTTTTCCGGACACTTGTTGCTTCTTACTAGTGGATTTCTCTACAAAACCTATACTGTACCCTTACAATGCAAAATTACTATTACAGGCAAAATGATAGTAATAGGTACCTGTTCCTGAATTGAGACTCATCACCAAAATAGAGAGCAGTATGGTTAATGACTAAGATGCTGGACGGTAAATGGAGAAACTCAACTTCAAATCTATTTGTAACCACTAAGCAATAGCAATTTTGGGTTCAGTTGTGATCTTCAGTTGAGGACTGTATATTCTATTTTTGACTATAAAGTGCTTTTCATGCAGTATTTACCATAGTGGCCCCCAACCTTTTGGGCACCAGAAATTGGTTCTATGGAGAGGTTTTTCTGCGGACTGGAGGGGGTTTCATGTGCTGCCTGCATCCTGTGGATGGGGCTTCATTTTTATTTATTTTTTTATTTGATTTATATGCCGCCCTTCTCAGGAGACAAACCGGGTCCTTATTTTACCCACCTTAGAAAGGATGGAAGGCTGAGTCAACCTTGAGCCTGGTGGGATTTGAACTTGCAGTAATTGCAGGCAGCAGATGTTAAGTGGATGTTAATGACTGCCTTAGTCTACTGAGCCACCAGAGCTCTTTGTTTGCATGACCCAGTTTCTGGTATGCCGTGGACTGGTGCCGTTCCATGAACTGGAGGTTGGGGACCCCTGATCTACAGTATTCATGTTGGTGGTTCAAATGAACCTGATGTTGATGTGTGTGCATGTTTTTTAAGAAAGCACCTGAAGAATCTGTGAGACTCTGAATTAGTCTTGTCCTCTCTACCAGTATGTTTGACAGTTACTGTAGTTACTCAGTAATTACAGTACATGTGAAAAAGTCCATGAAACCAGTAAATTGAATGTTGATACAATTCATCTATATATGATCTCCCCTAATGAGATGGATTTTTAAAAAGACTATACGTTAAAAATGGTTTGAACTTCTCTAGAAGGAAGCAGAGTATATAAACACACAACACACACAAACACACATCTCTGTCCATATACAAATATATTTCTGACTGCAGATGCAACATCACTCCTTCCCAACATAACATACACCCCAGAGGTGGGTTTCCACAGGTTCTGATCAGTTCTGGAGAACCAGTAATGGAAATTTTGAGTAGTTTGGAGAACCAGTAGTAAAAATTCTGACTGGCCCCGCCCCCATCTATTCTCTGCCTCCCAAGTCCCAGCTGATTGGGAGAAATGGGGATTTTGCAGTAACCTTCCCCTGCCACGCCCACCAAGCCATGCCCGCCATGCCACACCCACCAAGCCACGCCCACCAAGCCACACCCACAGAACCGGTAGTAAAAAAATTTGAAACCCACCACTGATACACCATTTATACTCTGCATGAGGGAGTGGGCTGTTCTCCAATTAGAGGGATTCTAAAGATTCTAAAACTCAGCTTCCAGAATCAGTCACAGATAAACAGCCATCCACAGAAAACTGGAGAAAAGTGTGTGTATGTATTCAAGAGGAGCCTGAGTGGCGTAGCAGGCTAATGCCTCCTATTAAGACAGCATTTAACATCCAGCTGCCTGCAATTACTGCGAGTTCTAATCTACCAGGCTCAAGGTTGACTCAGCCTTCCATCCTTTCTAAGGTGGGTAAAATAAGGACCCGGTTTGTGGGGGCAATAAGCTGACTTTGTATAAATATACGAAGTATGAAGGCTATTGCTTAACACATTGTAAGCCACCCTGAGTCTCCGGAGAAGGGCGGCATATAAATATAAATAAAATAAAAAATAAAAAATAAAAGTAGTCCTCAAGTTATTACCACAATTGATCCCAAAATGTCTGTTGCTAAATGAAAAATGTGTTAAATGAGTTTTCCCCCAGTTTACAACCTTTCTTTCCATAGTTGTTAAGTGGAGCACTGTTGCTGTTAAGTTAGTAACAGTTATTAGGTGAATCTGACATTCCCATTGATTATGCTTGTCAGAAGATCGCAAAAGGTGATCACATGATCCCGGGACACTGCAACCGTCATAAATATGAGTCAGTTGCCAGGCGTCTAAAGTTTAATCACATGACCAAGGCAGGGGTGAAATTCAGCAGGTTCCTATTGGATCGCGCGATATAGTAGGGCCAATTGCGCGAAGCCCTGCCCACCTGCATGGACGTCATGACGTCCCTTTTTTGTGATGATTTTCAGCCTCTGCGCATGCGCAGAAGGCACACACACATTTGTGAACCGGTAGGGAAGGTAAGTGAATTTCACCGCTGGATCAAGGAGATGCTGCAACTGTTGTAAGTGTGAAAAGTTGTCATATGTCACTTTTTTGAGTGCCGTTGTAACTTTGAACTTTGTGAACTTTGAACATTAAATAAACTGTTGTAAGGCAAGACTACCTATATAAGATATTTAAGCAGCTCACTTCCATGGGAGAAATTCAGAGATTCTAGTACTTCCCCCTGTGTAGACGTCTTTGCAGATTTGTGATATAAAGTTTATTTACACATTTACACAGGCTATTCACATTCCCACACATCAACATCAACATTCTAGAGGAACCCACAACATCACAGGTTTTTTTGCAAGATGACAGTTAAATTCTGTCTTTCGTTCCTACTCATTCCCAGCACTAATTCCTGCCATGTGCACATCTTGCTTGCTTTTTCCTCTTGGCTATTGGGAGGAAAAATATGGGTTATCTTCAATCACCAGCTTTATTTTCTTAGGGCAGCATACCTCTTTTCTAAGTACATCAGCATAATTTAATTTGGAACTTTTTGTCAGGTCTCAAGAGGTTTTGCCTCAGAGCACATCGATAGCTGTAGTTAATGAACGATTTATAGAATTACCAGAGATCCTATGATGTCATTATGAACCACCCACACATCTCATAACAGCTGGATGCATATGGGTCTGTAGGGAATCCTGTGCAATCACGTGTGTGCTGGCTTTAGATCATCCCACTCTGCATTTATTGACATTGTGGTGAAAGAGGAACAACAGAGCAAACAACTGTCTGTGATTAAATGAAAACATGAAGTGGAAATTGGAATAAAACCAATACTTTCCCCTTAAGCATAAAAAGTTCATCCACCAAACAACAATATTTTTCCTTTGTCAGATTGTATCACTCTTGTTTTATGGCTCTGGCAGGGCTATTGTTATGGAACACACTAATATATAATTATATAAGATGCTATTCTCTTATTTTTGCCTCACTCTAGAAAGGAGGAAAAAAAACCACTCCGCATTTCTAATCCTACATAATGTTACAGGTAGTCCTTGAGTTGCAACAGCAATGGGGACTAAAAACATCTGAGGTCTCCCTTGCTGTCATTAAACAAGGGTCATGGGTCATTAAGCAAGCACCTTCTTGCAACTTTCCCCTGGCTTCCACCAACCAAAGTCAGTGGGCATAGCATGTGGCAAATCTGAGGCAGCTTGCAAGCAAGGCTGGCAATCACAGAAGTGGCTGCTGCCGGATGAAAGAGGGAGGGAGGGGGCACATGGGTGGTCATGGAGACGTGAGCACAAATAAGCTTGGAGCTAGGGGTGGCCACTGCCACATGCAGAAGAGTGCACAAGTGGATAAGGAGGTATGCTGCGAGTGTAGCAGGGCACAGGATGGATGCACAAGAGTGCATGTGTGGTGTTCTGCCCCAGCTACGGACCCCAAAGAACGCAGCACACACAAACTCTATACAAAGCTTATTTTACTCGAATAACTCAGTCTTTATCAACCAAAGGCTGTTAATAAACTGTCTTAACAGCCTACCAGAATTCTAAGATAAGGTAATCACAGTCTTACTAGAGTTGGCAGAAAGCCCAGAAGCAATTTTGCAGAGAATCCAGACGCGAAGGAGAATGAACTAAAGTTGTTCCCTACAGTTTGCTGCAAGCGGCATTCCTCCTTAAATAGGCTAAGGGAGTGGCCAATTAGCCCCAAGCCTTACTCTCCTCCTGAGGAGGAGACCTCCTCCTGAGGAGGCACTCCTGCCTTTTGGCAGCTCTGCACGCCCGTGCATTGAGAAGAGGCTCCTCCTCTTTGTCCTCTTCTCTTAAAGGAGATTCTGGAGGTTCTGAAGGCCCTGGCTGAATCCCTGCCTCTGGCACCACATCTTCTCCAGCCTCCTCACTGTCCGACTTGAGCGCCAGCTGTACAGGCTGCTGGTGCAGCACCACACCAGCCTCTTTGTTGTCAGAATCAGCTACAATCTGCACAAGCCACTGACGGGCCACAACATGTGGCCAGAAAGATGTGGCATGAACACAAGGCTCAGGGAAAGAGCACTAGTAGTGGAGAGAAGTACGGTGTGAGCTCAGCGAGGATCAGGAAAGGTACTCAAGTGGCTGAGGAGGCATAGAGCAAGTATAGCAAGATGGGAGAGGTTGTGTAAGGGTGTGTGGGTAATTGGCAAGATGCAAGGCAAAAGGGATGGGGGAGGATGCATGGGTAGGAGAGACTTACCTGAGGAACTTGTGAAATTCCCTGCTGGCTTCCCCATTGACTTTGCTTGTGGAAGGTTGCAGGGTAAGTCATAAGCCACGGTCATGTGGGATCATGTAGGGTAGTTGCAACCATGGGATGTTGCAACTACCATAAGCATGAGCGGATTGCCAAGTGTCCAGATTATGATCAAGAAATAATAAAGGCAGGATATAAAATATGACCACGAGCTGCTGGAAAAGCTGGAATTTCAAGAACTCATTGTAATCACCGCTCATTCAGAGGCCGGTGTAATTTCAAACAGTTGCTGAACAAGTGATTGTTAGCCAAGAATTACTTGTATGGAATAGAATTATGGAGATGAGAAACTGGAACAGTACTGAAAAAATACTTATTATGTTATATTTTATTTAAATTCAGGAAGGTATTTAAGTATTATTTAGAATAATTATAAAGTTTTGCAGCGGCCCAACCATAACATATTTACCATGTTGCTGTTCTGAATTTGTATATCTTCTGGGTTTAAGGGAAGCAGCATTACGGTTACAATGATAGATGGCATGTTTTGCATGCAAAAGACATGCATGCTCCATTGAGCACCCTTTTCTTTTTATTAAATTTATTTGCTGCCCATCAGGGAACTCTGACCTTCAATTAAAGGTTTTCAATTGTCCGGTCAGAGATACACGGTTGAGACCTCTAGTCATTTTTTAGAAATCTCTAGGGTGAACGCAGACATTTTATGAGCCATGTTGAAACCGTCAACTGGAGGAGAAACCAAACATAATGGGATGTGGCTGTTACAGGGGTTCCCAAACTTGGCAGCTTTAAGACTTGTGGACTCCCAGAATTCTCCAGCCAGCATAGCTGGGAGTCGAAGTCCACAAGTCTTAAAGCTGCCAAGTTTGGGAACCCCTGGGCTATTATATATTTGCCACACAGGTTCCCTCCTTTATAAACATCATTATCCCTTACTACAAGCTCACCTTTGGTTCTTTGTAGTTAGTTAGGTTAATACGATAAACATTGTAAAGAAGGGAGAAAAACACTAGAGTTTTTCTCATGTAAATCTGGAGCCTATAAATCCTAGGGATCATTGTTCTTAATTATCATGACACTTCGGTTGTCTTATCATAGCAACAGCATTTTATCTTATCAGCTCTCACCTTCTCTCCGCATTAAACCTAGTAATTCTTCAATGAACAAATCACACCGGAAAGCATAAATCTTTCTGTCTTGCCAACCACACATTCTAATTTAAACCATATCTTGATACCCTCTCTTTCTTGAAAAGAAAGGCCTGGGCCAGGAACTGTTTGAACTGTATCTTGTTCTGCTTTAATACTGACTGTCATGCAGGGGTGAAATCTAAAATTTGTACTACTGGTTCTGTGGGCGTGGCTTGATTGGGGGGGGTGTAATTCTTTATGCCAAATAAAACAAAAAATAACTTCCAATTCCATAAAGAGGTGCTCAGTAAAAAATCAATATATTTCTAGTCTGTTTTTAAATAAAATACAAAGTATGGAATGATCATCCAGATTGTCCTTCAGCCTAATTCATTCAAAGTACAAGTATTTCTCAACGTAACAACCATTCATTTAGTGATCATTCAAAGATACAATAGCATTGAAAAAAATGACTTTGGACCATTTTTCACACTTAAAATCATTGGAGCATTTCTGAGGTCATGTAATCAAACTTTGGCCGCTTAGCAACTGGCATGTATTTATGATGATTGCAGTGTCCCAGGTCATGTGATCATCTTTTGTGGCTTTCTGACAATGGGGGAGCCAGATACAATTAACAGCCATGTTACTAACTGCAGTGATTCACTTAACAACTATACCAAGAAAGGTCCTAAAGTGGGGCAAAACTAACTTAACATCTGTCTTGCTTCGCAACAAAAAAATTGGGCTTAATTATGGTTATAAGTCAAGGATTACTTGTACTCTTTGCTGATTGAATATATTATCTTGATATTTTGGTATATTTCTAGCATATTACTTTCTACTCTTACTTGGGAGTAAACCCCAAACAAAACAGATTTCCAATGTCATAGCATTAAAACAAGATTAAGCATGATTCAAATATAAGGAAACGCCTTAAGGTTCTACTCTTTTAATTTAATCATAGCGCAGCTGATTAATTTTGAAACGCTAAGTCTTTTTGTAGCTGTTGAAGATTTGATGATCTGGTTTGCATTCAAATCAAAGATCTGACACACTGAAGTAAATTTATTGACAGGGATAAAAGTCCAAGGAGAGGTATAGATTTTTGCTGCTCTTATCTTAGGCGTCAAAATTTTTCTGGTACTGCTGTACTGATAAAAAATAATGGTTAATCCATTCAGTTGAATTAATGAAAATTCAATCTTTCTTTTTCATGAACTTATAATGATGTTGGGTCACAATTCTGGCAGTCTAATCATCTGTCAAAATGTTTGGATAGGAAAACAAACAAGCCAAGTGAAAAGCTCAGCAAAACCATGTGCCAACAGAAAGGGGCAATCACTGACTAATTTTTCCAGTACTTCATAGTGGTACCACTATGAAGTACTGGAAAAATTTCTGAAACATACCTTCACCTTCAGCTCACTATTGTATTAAATGTTATTCTTTTATTGCTGATTGCTGATAATGTGTACTGTTAACAGTATTTATTATTCTTATTTTTCACATTTATAAACTGCCCATCTCTCTCAAAGATGGAGATTTGTATACTACAGGACTTCCATGATTGAGCAGTTCACAAATAGAATAAAATTAAAATGAATAAAACAATATAATAATATCTAAGAACAAGGAATAAAAGAAAACAAGCCAAATAGGTGCAAAAAGAAACCCCCATCACCTAAAATGGATTTCACTTTTGGGCAAGGCCCCTCAAATACCAGCAGGCGGGGCCCAACCAGATTTGGTGGGAAACCTTGGATTCAATTATGGCAGTAAGTCAAGGACACCTGTAACCAACATTTAGAATCACACCTGGAAGCAAATTGACAATCCTTAAAGTTCACAAAGCAAGGGGGTACATGGGCACACCAAAGCATGCCCATCCCTGTCCACACCATTACATTCTGGACCAGTTGAAGCTTCTATCTAGGTGATCTTCAAGGGCAGCTCCATTGCAAGGTCAAGCTGTGAAATGATTAGAGCACGAGTGACTTTCTGAAAGCCCTCCCAATTGAGGAAGGGGCACAATTGATGTACCAGATAAGGTTGTGCAAAAGCTTCCTGATCACAGCTGCCATTTACTCATCAAACAAAAGCTGTGAGTGCAAGAAGATCTCTAAATTGCACATCACTCTTAAATGAGGAAATGCTACCCCATCCAAGGTTAGACAAAACATCCCCAGTTCTGGACGGCCCAAACACTCACAACCACATGGTAGAAGCTTATCAAAGAGAGATCCAGCCTAGAATTAAATAGAAGTTTCCAGCTGAGAACAATTTGGAATATCTCCAGAAGTTGCGGTACTCTATCACTGGAGGTTTTTAAGAAGACATTGAACAGCTATTTATCCCAAATGGTACAGAGTCTCCCGCTTCAGCAGAGGGTTGGACTGGAAGACCTCCAAGGTCCCTTCCAACTCTGTTATTCTGTATTTTTGGGAGGACTGAGTTGAAGACAGTTTCTCTTATCCCAAACCCACACAATCTCCAGGCACTGGCATAAAATCTTGAAAATCTCACTTGACTGATCCAGGGTTGAAAGACATAATTGAGCATTATTAAGCTACAAACGATACTGAACCCCCAACTGGCTGATGACTTCACTCAATTCATAAAAGAAAGGGGAAAAGGAGGGGAAAAAGAATACAACCCTACATCTCCTTATAAAATAGGGGCCAGGAAACAATCTCCCCCCTTCAACCAATACTAGCTGAAACCAGCCTTAGGGGAAAAAAAGAACCCCATTTTGTGGTTCTTTGTGGTCCCCATTTTGTAGGTTACTCTAATTATTTTAGCGGTATTAAATAATCTTCATACAATTTACACTCTCAGCAATTTAGCAATTAATGCTATGTCATATTTACATTGTAATCTTTACCTTGCAGAGTTATGGTTCAAATTATACTCATAACTTCATGGTCACGATTGATTTTTTTTTCTCTCTCAGAGCATGACTTATGAAAACAATGCCCATTTCTTAACCTTCCAACCTGCTTCTTTGTTTGAAACCTTTTTCTATAGGAAACAAGTTCTCCTTAGTTTAATATTTCTTCAGCCTCATAGAGGCACAGACCTATTATAGGCAACTGACAACATTTAAAGGGCAATGCTAATGTGTATTTATGTACAATGAAGTAATTTTGTGCTAAGAACCCCATAGATAGATGTCAAGCCAACAGCACTCTTATTCTTGAAAATAATGCAAACTCTTACCTCTAAGTATTCCTAAGGCCTACCTAAAGCCTCCTACTCCCAACTTATATAACAATATCACAGTCACCCAACTCAATATTCAGCTTCACAGCCATCCTGTGAATCCTGAGCTGCCCCCTGATCATTTGATATATATATTTAAAGGCAGATTTACCTGTTTCGTCCTCTCTTCTGTTTTTATGGTTTATGAATCTTAGGGAAGTGAGACAAGAGGGAGAGCAGTGCAAATGGAGGTAAAATCAAAGGCAAAGCAGTATTTTCTCTGTTAGAGTCTCATGTGGATCTGGTGAAAGGAGTTATAAATAGGTCTGGCTCAATATTATTTAACTTGGCTCTATGTGAGACTTGTAATAGTGTCATGTGTCAGGGGCACACTGGAGCTCAGTGAGACCTTCACTGATGGCTGGCATTTCTGATTTTCCTGCCTGGGTTGACATGTATTTATAAAAATAGCTTTGGGGAAATAATTTAAAGAGATTCAATCAGAACTGCAACAAGGAATTTGACGGGGATAACAAATGCAAATTAGGGATGGTATTATACAGTTGCCAGAATTAGGATGGCACAGGGCAAAAGATGGCAGTAAGCCTCATTTTTTCTTAACAGAAGAGGAACAGCCAACTGATAGAGCCCACTGGACAAACTCGCTCCACTGGCTAAAATGCCATCTGCTGCGTTAATGTGAAAGGGCCAACAGCCCTGCCTTCTTTTGAATCTGATTACCCTTGTCCCTGCTTCACACCCAAATCCAATTTTTTTGCCCTGATTTGATTTTTGAGTTAATGCTTTTACTGTGTATTTGTGTTTTTTTTTTACTTGATTGCAAATATAAACTAAATCTAGAAAGGGTGAGAGGAATGGCAACTGAGTCACCATTTAAAATTCCCATTGCCCCATTGGTATTGTGTTCAGGTACATTAATTTTGTACACTCTTCGCTTAAATCAACTCATCTTCCTTCCCTCTTCAATAAGATGGGAAAAATCCCACCACCGGCATGCATTAAAATCTTGCTGGGAAACTGGAAATGGCTTACTGTGTTTAATAAATTTGCTATCTGCCAACAAGAGAGGAAGTGCACAGTATTTTACAAAAGGCCAGCTGCAGACAGCCCCATGTTTGAAACAGTCTGATTAAAGAAGAGATCTAAGGATGGATTGGAGGCCCTGAGATTGCTCATGAACAGTTAACATCCAGAGAACAGACAGAAACTTATACGGGTCATCTTATGGTAGTCTTCCCCACGATTAGGAGATCATTGTATTTGTAATTGCGGTAATTATAGTAATTATTTCTAAATTTGTGCAACTCTGTATAAATTAGCATATGCAAATGTTACATGTAAATTTGCAGCCTTTTATGCCTTCCTCTTCAGTGAAATGTTAGTGCTTGCATTGCTATCAAGGTGGCTGAATCAGGTAATGTTGATTCTTTGTGTTTATAAACGGATTTACTTACTACCGTGAGTGACTGCATAACTACTTTATATAAACACATATATATTAAATACAAAAACCACTGATTTGCAATAGATCCATATTGGGTTAGAATGACTGAAGCTTTAAAAATCAGCGTAAGTAGAAACAAAAATGATGACTGGGGGGAGAATATTCTCCGGAGCTATGAAACTCATTGTGGATTACTGCTCTGGGTCTCTGAAATACAAATCAAGGGTACATAGTAGAGATGTGCAATGCTTTAGTAAGTCTGAAATGGTGTTTTGGGGCATCAGGTAGCAATTCTCTAAAACAATCACATCTTTTCCTAGAGTTGCAAGGGTGCTCTGAAGCAACATTCGGAATCAAATCCAAAGAAGGCAAATTCTTACAATGTCAAATCAACAGATTGATATTAGTTTATATTAACTGTCTCCACCCTGGCACCCATCATTCATAACAGTAGTTTAAAACACATGAAATGAATCCTGTTCCCCTGCCCCACCACTGTATCTTTTTGACTCATTTCTTATTTTGCAGATTCTTGTGAGCTCTTCGGCTGGTTTTGTTTTTCATCACACTTACAAATTTAGAGCTTTTGCTGAAAGCTGTTAAATCAGTTAACAAAAAAGCCCTACTGGTTTTTGTAAGCCTAGATACCTATTATATCTAGAATGCACTATATGTATTAATAGAAATATATCCATGTTAGACATTATTTATTCATTGAATAGAAAATCAAACAGACATGTGGGTGGAACTGGTATTCTAAGATATCTATAGCTTTGAGTAGGAGCTGCGAGTCCAGGATGACCCATCCCGGGTCATCGCCAGAGGACTAGCACAGCTGGAGTCTAACTTTGAACAGATCCAACTAAATTTGTACAACACTTTGCAGAATCCTCCCAACAGGCTCACAAAGTTTTCCAAGAAGGGGCCACATCAGCTAGAACATAGTCTCTGGATAGTTATCTGCAGTAAAGACATGTTTATAATAAGCATGTTTTGCTATCCTTATTGCCACAAGGTAGCCTTTAATAGAGGTTTATTTCTGTGCTCAGTTGAACTCGCTCTTTGTCTTCCTCAGGCAAATGTTCTCAACTTCTCTTGCATTGCTTCATTTCCATGAGCTGTTCCAAAAAAACAAGGGGCCTCCAGGATCCAAGAATACAAAGAAGTGGTATAGGGTTAGGGTTAGGGTGGTTAGAAGGCAGTACTGCATGCTACTTCTGCTGACTGCCGTCTGCCAGCAGTTTGGCAATTCGAGTCCCATTGTTCAAGGTTGACTCAGCCTTCCATCCTTCCAAACTTGGTAAAATGAGGACCCAGATTGTTGGGGGCAATATGTTGATTCTGTAAATTGCTTAGAGAGGATGTAAAGCACTGTGAAGCGGTATATATGTCTAAGTGCTATTGTTATAGACATGATCTGAACTAAGTCTACCACAGGGGTGAAATCCAGCAGGTTCTAACAGGTTCTGGAGAACTGGTAGTGGAAATTTTGAGTAGTTCAGAGAACCGGCAAATACCACCTCTGGCTGGCCTCAGAGTGGGGTGGGAGTGGAGATTTTGCAACATCCTTCCCCTGCCATGCCCACCAAGCCACACCCACAGAACCGGTAGGGAAAAATTTTGGATTTCACCCCGGTCTACCATCACATGCTCATTGCAAGCTTCAAGTAAAGCCACAGTTGAAAGAGGTGGAACCAGAACGCCTGTATGTCTCTCTTTCTAAGATCGGGCAACGGATTAGGTGCTGCTAATCCAATATGTAGAAAGTGTAGGAAACATGAAGTCAGTGTCATGTTGGACTGTTTGATGTGCCTTGAATAAAAGACTGTAACATCTGTAACTTCAGGGATATAATTACATCCGAGCTAAGCAATTAAAAATGTATCAGCTTGCACCTGTTTGTAATGTTTTTTTAAAAATCTTCTGCATAACAAAAAAGATTATAAGTGGAATACTATCTAAAGAGAATGACTTGCCACAATAAACATCATGGCTAAATGTAATATAATACATGGATTTCACCTGAGCTCATTTATCATTCTCATTATTACATGCTATTGGCAGAAGGATGACTTGATTGCTTTGTTGTTATCTAGAGTTGGGATGGAGTGTTCATTTGTTTTTTGCCTAAATTAACATAGAGAACCAAGACTTCAGCCTAGTAAGAAATTACAACAGCCCTTCTAGGCCATCTCTGTTGAGAGATTATGCGAGCCATCTACCTAACCCCTATGGTGAGAACTACTAAGAAACATACTTGGATTAAGAGCTTGCTCTCATAGAGGTGCAATTGAAGACAATAAAAAGATGATAAAAATTCTTGCAAGTGGCTTTAGAAAGAAAAGTATTGTTATTAGGTTCAATTTTCTCAGTGCAGTTTAATTAGGTTGATTAATCAGTACCAACACTATTGAGCTGACTTCAGTGATTAAATATTTTCTTTCTTTTAACTATTTTCTGCCAATTATTTATCAATTTATCTTTAGGTGCATTTTTCATTAAGGGTAGATCCTCCTTCCACAGATTTTTTTACAATCTGTGGATTTGGAGGGTAAGAACCACAGTATGACCCCAAAATATAGAATAACAGTTGGAAAAAAAACTTGAAGGTTTTCATCCAACCCCGTTTAAGCAGGAGACTCTATACCAGTGACAGCTAAGCTTTTCAGCACTGAGTGCCAAAACTGGAGCACGCGTCGGAGTGCCGGAACCTGGAAGAGAGCAGCTATCCAGTGCACATGCTCGCGACGAAACTCAGAAGGGCAGCTGGCTGCTGCGTGCACGCCCACAGAGAGGGCTCTGCATGCCACCTCTAGCATGTATGCCATGGGTTTGCTATCGCGGCCCAACACCATTTCAGATAAATGGCTATTCAATTTCTTTTTAAGAATCTCCAGTATTGGAGCACCTACAACTTCTGAAGGCAAGCTGTTCCACTGATTAATTGTTCTTGGTGTCAGGAAATTTCTTCTTAGTTCTTGGTTGGATATCTTTTTGATAAGTTTCCACGAATTAGTTCTTGTCTTGCTCTCAGGTGCTTTGGAGAATATGATGTCCCCTTGTTTGTGATAGCTTCTCAAATATTTGGAGTCTTCTATAATATCAGTCCTTCTCTATGTTAAACTAGACATACCCAGCTTCTCCAACCATATATCATATTTTAGCCTCCAACATCTAAATCATCTTTGTTGCTGTTCTCTGCATTCTTTTAGAGTCTTTTTTGTATTATGGTGGATGCAGTATTCCAAGTGTGGTCTTACCAGTGCAGTATATAGCAGTACTAATACTTCACATAATCTTGATACCAGGGGTGGGTTCTACTTACCTTTACTACCGGTTCGCAATGGGATCGCATGTGCAGATCGCTTCTGATGATGTCAGGGTCAGTGGGCAGAGCCTCCCGCCGGTTTTACTACCGGTTCTATAGAACCGGTCCGAACCGGGGGCAACCCACCACTGCTTGATACTATTCCTCTTTTGATGCAGGCTAAGACTGCATCAGTAGTGGGTTGCCCCGGTTCACACCGTTTCTATAGAACCGGTAGTAAAACCAGCAGGAGGCTCCGCCCACTGATCCTGACATCATGAAAACAATGTCTGCGTTTTCATGACATCAGGTGTCATGGCATTTTCTGCACTTGTGCACGGCCCCGTTGCAAACTGGTAGTAAAGGTAAGTAGAACCAGTCTACCCCTGGACTGCATTGGCTTTTTTGGCAGCTGCAGCACACCGTGAGCTCATACTTAAGTGGTTGTTCACTAGAACTCCTAGATCCCTCTCACAGTTACTGTTACTGAGCCAGGTACCACCTATTCTATTTGCTTTTCCCTGCCTAAGTGTAAAACCTTACTTTCCTTGATCACAGAGTTGCACTCTAATTCTCTGAGCTACCACAAACCTTGATCTCTAATATAATAGTCTATGGAGTCCTTCTTTGTGCTGTTTTCTCATCCTACTCTTGTGCAGGGCTTCAAACAGGACCTTCAGCCATCCTTGCAGCTTTTCTCAAGAATGCTCAGGGGCTTTTATGGCCTTGGCTGGGGTGGGGTATGTGTGGGAAGGCCAAACTTTGTTCCTTAGAATTCCCAAGGTCTCCTTCCCACATCTATCCCAGGAGCAGGGAAGGGTCAAAGGGTCTGAAGTGGGAACTGAAGCCCCCAGCTTGTTCTGCTGTTCCAGGAAACAGAGAGGAGAAATAAAAGGTCCTTGTTTTAGAAAAGGAGGCATGGCATTGTTTTGCTGCTGACTGGGCTACGTTCCCCCCTTCTCCTGCTGCAGCTTTCCGGTGTTTATTGAAGGAAGAGAAGCTGCCAGAAGATGAAAGAAAAATCCCAGCCAGAAGCAAGACTCTCTTTCCAGCTAAAGGCTTTCCTTTCTCTTGATCTGCTTCCTCTCTTCAGAGGGAGGGAAAGGCAAGGGAAAATCTTCAAGCAGTTCTAGGTTGATAATCTGCCAGAGTAACTATAGCTTCTTAAGTCAGAAGTGCCTGCTTTCTCCCTGCGCAACTATTTTATGTAACCATTTTCTTAAAGATTTTCTGACTGTGCTGAATCTACCAGCAATGGGTAAATTAGAACAAGTTAGACTGAGAAAATGCAGACTGTTTTCACAGAACAGTAGTTGGTAATGTGATGCACATTTGACCCATATTATAATCACAAAAGACACCTCCATAATGGTGAAACCTCAAAATTACCTCATTTTAATATATATATACATATACATATATACATACATACATACATACATATATATATATATATATATATATATATATATATATATATATTGTA